>JALMQS010000210.1:445733-576178 GCA_024734495.1 Forficula auricularia
TGTTTGTTTGAATGTTTTAGAGGCATTTTATTGTCTTAGTTTGTTTAGGTTAAAAATATGAATAAAAGTTTAAATTAGTTAAAAATGCCAAATATGGACAATTCATGGGATCCAAATATGAACTATTCTGAAAGATATTAATTTGCCGATGGTAATAGATTCAAATTTACTGAGAAAATCATAAGATGGTGTCATCTATTAAATCCGATGGAATGGAATATTTTTAATTATATAAAATTTATTAAATCATTTACTAAAATACACTTGAAAAATAAGTTTTATTTCAAAAGGTAATATCCAGTGTTGAGTAACAAAAAATAAATAAATAAAAATGTTTATTTTCTCGAAATTTAAAAAAATGGATTTAGAACTTTTTGGAAATGTTCTTCTCAAATGTGAACATATTTTGGATTTTATTAAATGAAATTGGAATAAAATGTAAAACTTTGAAGAATCAATATACTCTAAAACAGAGCTGGACAACCAGCGGCCCTTCAGCCCGTCATTGCATGGGGCCCGCGGTTATATTTATCGTACACGAATTGTGTGTTTTATTTTTTAAAATCGGGTATTTCATGAGAAATATCGTTCCCTATAATTACACAAAGAATAACTTATAAAATAATAATAATAATAAACTTCAACAAAGAGAAATTGATTTAAAAATAGGCGAAAAATGAAATGCAAAAATCGCACTGAAAGAAATTGCCATTGATATTTGTTGTTTGTTAGGTATTTTAAAATAAAAACTCGAATTATTGTTGGGTGTATGTGATTTGACTAATAATTTTGATAGTTCAAACTATTTACCATATGAAAATGACTCACTATATGAAATTGATAGTGTCCAAAAAGTGGGTGGGGAAGAGAAGATAGAGCTTCGCCTGTGGGTTCTAGGTTATTCATTCAAATCGAACGCTCTGAATGGCGGGTTGCATCATTAGGCGTTAAATATTTCAAACCTAAAAATTAAATATTAAAACCTAATGTTAAATATTAAAACCTTAAGTGTTTTGAAAAAACTAAAATAAAAAAATAAATAAATCAATAAACAAATAACTTTGATAGTTAAAACTATTTTTAATTATGGTTATTACTCTACAAATACGTATATACATTTTGATGCACGAGTTTTTCTTTTTTCGTATCTGAATGCAGTATTTTTTTTCACACTTACACTAATTGAACACTTTCAGTATACCTCTGCATTCACTTACACAAAAATATCACCAAATACAGAAATCCGTTAAAAGCCATATCTCGAAAAAAATATTAAAAAAAAATTTAAAATTATTCTTATTTTTATGTCTCCCATTGGAAGTTTTAGGTCGCCAATGGAAATTAGGTTGGCCAGGCCTGATCTCTAAAGTCTAAACAAATTTGAAGATTTTAACCAGGATAAGAACAGTTCAGCTATAAATTTCATAATTGATATAATAAAAATATTTCCAGAAACTTTTGATTTTTTTTTTTTTAAGAATTGTATTTCTTTTTCGAATTTTATGGATTTATTTAAACGATCTTATTATTTACAATAGGTAAATATGTGATTGAAGAATTCTTTTTCAATAGAATCTGATCGACGGAAATAAATCAACTATCTGAGTCAAATACCAGTCCAGACTTATTTCAGTTTAATAAAGTTTTTTAAAGATTAATTTCTTAATTACTGTTATTGTAGGATTGGCCTTTGCAATGTACACTTAAACCAGAACGATACTCGTTATATACTACATGTATTTAGAGAATATTCAATTATATTGGACGTCAATGAAATCGAGACAAATATGAAATAAGGAATTATTTAAACCGCGTGTTTCTCACAAAGAGGGCTTTAGGGGGATAATTGATTTCACTTAAGTATCGCCAAATGAATCAAGTCGATACTAGTTTTAAAAATAATTTTTCCACGGAATCATTACTTAAGAATTTTTCCACCCTCCTGATAATCCATTGACTTTTAATCTATCTTTCTTAACAATACCCACCCTCCGTTTTTCCCTCGCTCTTTCATTTATGAAATTATTTTTATGTTTGTCCATTAAGTAATCTCGACCCTATTAGAATATCATTTTATTAATTTTTTGTATACTCAAGTTATCAATGATCTTTTCTTAGCATGGCTTGTCTTATCAGTAGATCGCACGAACCTCCATCTGTCAAACTGTCTACACGCTCTACAATCAACCGTATTCTTCTCGGTAAAGAAAAAAAAACATTCATTAATTTTCTAATCCACTCAGGGTGTTCTCAGTTTGCTCATCGCTTCATTCAGCCGAGAAGCAACTCTCTTTTTTTACTTTTCACTCTTTTTTTTTTTTTTTTTTTTATTCAAGTTTTCTCAACTGAATCGCTTATGAAAACAACCGGTGCGTTTTCAATAAAGAGATTTTAATTTTTTATTAATCCATTCAATCGCATAACATTGATAAAAGAGCAAAATAGAATCGAAAGCCTTGTTGAAAATTACTTTGCCAATGCTCACCACCTCTGTTCTTGTAATAATGTTTCCATATTTTATTAAATTTATATTAAATAATGTAATTTTACATGGAAACTTTTTTGATGGAAATTTTCAATCATTGATCAGGAGGACTATTCAAGCATAAAAATGTTTCTCTTCGGGGAAAAAAGGGGGATGAAATCGTATTTGGAATATTATTTCATCAAAGTTCTTATGTCTTCCGATAAAATCAATCACTTTTCATTCCATTCTGTTTTTGCTTTTAATCATTAATTTTGATAATCCTAATCTTTATAAAAAATATCTTTCGAAATTAAAAAAGAGTGCTTGTTCAAGCTTTGGTGGCTCAATTGTTTGTTGGAATTATTTGATAAAACATTTTTTTGTTATACCTAATAATAAAAATACAGTCGACTCTCGACAATTCGAACCTCGATAATTCGAATTTTCCGACAATTCGAACTCTTCAGCTGTTAACTTCGGTAAATCAAAAAAAGCTGTGTATTTTGAAACGCTCGATAACTCGAAATCTATAATTCTATAATTCGAACTAGGCCACTTCCCCTTTTAATAATTCGAATTATTTCTTGCAAAATACTATTCTTGATTTTTACTTTATCCAATGCAAAGCATGGGTAAAGTATTGTAATCGCTCTCGGGGCAAGCGTGGCTTCAAAGGGTCCTCAGGCAAAGACTACGGAACCCATGGACTCAATTAAAGTCACAAATTGTAGTATTCAATTAGGTTGAATTTTAGCACGTGACGGTTTTGCCAAAAATTACATGGGGTCTCGTCGAGAGGCCAAAAAGTGCGATTTTTTCATTTAGTGCGTGCGGATGTATGTATGTATGTATGGATGGATGTATGTTATCGTTTTTTTGGCCCACGATTTTTTCCACACCTTTGCGCTGATTCAAATGAAATTGAAAACCTACCATTAGTTTAACAAAATGAAGCGCTGATTAGTTTTTGGTACATATCGGCCCACAAACATTAGTACTTTATTTCAGTACTTTTTTAGTTTTTTCTAAATATCTTGAAAATGACTTAACCAATTTTGATGAAATTTAATATCCTAATTAAGTACCTTGGGGACCACAAAAAGGTTAAATAAAGTTTTTAGTAAAATTATATTTTAAAGTACTTTACTCTAGAGTAAGAGAGTACTTTTTTTAATTTTTTAAATTCTTTAAAATTTATTCATTTGAAAGTTTTAATATAGCTCATTTAGCCTTGCTTAAGTAAGAATGGATAGGCTTCTCTCTGTGAAATGCTAAAAATTTGGGAGGAATTTTTATAAGTAACCATAGCAACTGCGTTGTTTTCTTATACGTTACCTTTGCTGAAGACATAGAGAAATCGATTTTAAACCAAAAATAGCGATTGATTCTCATCTAGTACTTGAGGAATAATCATTCTATATTGGATTTTTGACGTTTCGGTTTTTATTAGTAACCATTGCTGAAGACATAGAGAAATCGACTTTAAACCAAAAATATCGATTGATTCTCATCTAGTACTTGAGAAATAACAATTCTACATTAGGTATTTGACGTTTCGATTATTATTGGTAACCATTGCTGAAGACATGGAGGAATCGACTTAAAATCAAAAGTAACGATCGATTCTTATCTAATACTAGAGGAATAACCTTATTGCATTCCATTTTTGATGTTTTGACTATTAATGGAAACCTCTACTGAAAATGTGGAAAAATCGACTTAAAATCAAAAAGACTAAATTCTTTTATGGCAAACAACTCAAGCTTGAGTTGTTTACCAAAAAGAATTTAGTCTTTTTGATTTTAAGTCGATTCTTCCACATTGAGCTTGAGTTGTTTACCAAAAAACAATTTAGTCTTTTTGATTTTACGTCGATTCTTCCACATTGAGCTTGAGTTGTTTAACAAAAAAGAATTTAGTCTTTTTGATTTTAAGTCGATTCTTCCACATTGAGCTTGAGTTGTTTACCAAAAAAGAATTTAGTCTTTTTGATTTTACGTCGATTCTTCCACATTGAGCTTGAGTTGTTTAACAAAAAAGAATTTAGTCTTTTTGATTTTAAGTCGATTCTTCCACATTGAGCTTGAGTTGTTTACCAAAAAAGAATTTAGTCTTTTTGATTTTAAGTCGATTCTTCCACATTGAGCTTGAGTTGTTTACCAAAAAAGAATTTAGTCTTTTTGATTTTACGTCGATTCTTCCACATTTTCAGTAGAGGTTTCCATTAATAGTCAAAACATCAAAAATGGAATGCAATAAGGTTATTCCTCTAGTATTAGATGAGAATCGATCGTTATTTTTGATTTTAAGTCGATTCCTCCATCTCTTCAGCAATGGTTACCAATAATAATCGAAACGTCAAATACCTAATGTAGAATTGTTATTCCTCAAGTATTAGATGAGAATCGATGGCTATTTTTGATTTTAAGTCGATTCCACCATGTCTTCAGCAATGGTTACAATAATAACCGAAATGTCAAAAATCAAATGTAGAATGGTTATTCCTCAACTATTAAATGAGAATTATTTTTGAATTAATGTCAATATGAACTACAAATTGCAAGTGATATCTGATTAATAATAAAGGAACAAACATATTAATATTTCAAATGAATTTGGATAAAGTTTAGCAACGATCCGTTGCAGTTTATTTTAATTAGGTATGTTATTATCTATTGCAATGTTAATACATATGTAATTTTTTTTCTTTTTTGTCGATTTCATTATTTTTACTTTAGGTTATACCTATATAAAATCAGTGTAAGCTCATACATATTTTCAAAAATATAATTAAAACTCTAAATTTAATTTTTTCCTTCCTCTTGATAATTCAAACTTTATGATAATTCGAAGTCTCGATAATTCGAATTTTTCTTGTAGTTCCTTGGATTTTAAATTATCGAGAGTCGACTGTATATCTTAATTTATAAAAGACAAAGTGTAAACACGATGACTCACTTTTTAATTCTCTTCCCGATGCATATTTTATTTCAATATACTATTTTTTAAAAAGGGAAGCTATCCTAAGATGACGCAATAGCCCGAGACAAATTAGACTTAAAAAATACAGCGCTGGCCAATAAAAATACACAAGCAAGAAATAATTTTAATAGACGTTAGACATCACAAATAAGAGTTTTTTGAGTTGCGACGCTTTCTGTCTGGTGCTAAATTTTTTGAGAGCCTAAAAACCACGAAAATTTTTACTTTTTTCATATTTTTTGCTTATAACTCGAAAACCATGCATCCTATACAAAATTTCACTCTTATCAAAATGAAAGAGCATAAAATTATGCGCCGAATTACTTACGTAAAAGTTTGATAGGTTGAACGTTTAGCTATTATCGATCGTCAAATACATGTATAGACAATTTTTACCAACTTGTCGGAAAAAGTGAATTATGCTCATTATTGTTGTCACAAGAAACCACTCTTCGAATTTTTCGGTGCTGGCACCCATAATAGTTCCTCGTTGCGTTGCGTTACCGATGTCCAATTAAGATGAAACTTTGCCAATCTCATTTTTTAGTTAATTAAAATTACATTTTGAATCGACGTTTCAGAGTATCTTACTTAACTGAAGAAGTTCATGGTTCAAAGGAGCATGGAAGGAGTTTCCTTCTTGCCTCCTTTGTCTCGTTAGTGTTGAAGAGAGATGCTAGTTTTTGACCTAGAGCTGTCCGTCCAACCTTTTAGCATCCTTGGAGCACATTTGAAGAAATAAAATTGTCTCGGGCCGCACATAAAATATACTGATTCTAACGATAGTTTTTAAGCAAATAACAGTTAATAATGTACAATAATGATATCCGCTTTGACAAATACCATATAATGACTGATGTCATATGTGAATTTAAAAGTAAACAATAGATAAGAAAATAACAATAACCAAGCGTTAATATTGTTTAATTATTTATTATTATTGATATGGTGGACCAGTGGTGAGCGAAACTGTATGGTGAATTAAAAATATTAAATAATAGTAATTTACAAAATTAGCAACCCACCAAGTTTAAAGAATTAAATCTACAGTCACTTAAATCTAGAACTTATCTGGAAGGATAAATTAAACAATTAAAACTACTTACAACTCTTCTAAGTAATAATAGAGGAAATTGTTAAAATATTGATAATAATCATGCACAAGCACGTGCATCATATGACAATGTTAATTCGATTATGCTGTATCCTTGTATTGACGAAAATGAAGATTAAAAACTTCGTCTACTATGGATTTAAATTAGGAAACAAGCAAATAAATTGGGCATATTTTTAAGGACTCTTTATATGTGTAGGTACATTAATGGCATTTTATGACAACTTTTTTAAGAAAAAGTGTTAAAAAAATTTCCAAGTTTTTTATAAGTTTACTACAATGCGGTGCAAAAAAATTGAGCCACCAATAAAAACTTTATGAAATAGTATATTTCTTTTTAATTTTTAATTTTTTTTTACTTAAGAACGGCTTATTAACAGTGTTCTTGCCACTTGTCGTCGACTTAGCTCTTGATTAATTAGACACGCACTTTGAACTGCTTGAAGTTTAGAAATATCCATTTTGTATATTTTATCTTAGTATCAATGATACTTAATCAAAATGATTCATTTTATTGAAATTTCAAATGGAATTTAATCTTTTATTAAAATTTCATTTAAATTTTAAGTGATATTGAGAAAGTATAATAAATTGTAATTGTATCTTTTAATTTAATTTTGCTTATTTTTTTTTTAAAATTCAAAAATCATCAACAATATTTAGTGAATATGTTAGTTTAAGAGTTATTAGAACGAATTATATGGTTATTTGTAAAATTTTTATAAACAATTTACTATTTATTGTTAGAGTTCGTGGCTGTGATGAAACTGTACTAGATGAAGGAGGAGGTATCAGCCAAAGATGGAATCACTGGGTTCAATAAACACCTTTAATAAGACGTTTCGGCCTGAATTTTATTTGCCCATCTTCAGTCAATTAGGATACAAAAAATTTATACAAATGGATGTTAATTGATATATTTTTTTTGAAAAATTTATAAGTTGACCAAGTTTGTTGTTTAAACTTACAGTTATACACAAAATGCGGTACACATATGTGATCGAACCAAGCCTTGTCAAAAATAAAAATTCTTTTAGCTTCATGTGAATTTATAATTTTCAATGATTTTAATATAAAGTTTTAATGAATTCCATCCAAATATCAAATTTACTTTTGAGGTAGAGAGGGACGATAGGATTTCTGTTTTTGGATTTGGAAATAATAAAGAAAAGCGATGGCTCACTATCATTTGATATATTATATATAAAAAGGCTTCAAATAGTGGAAGGGTATCCAACTACCTCTCCAACATACCTTTCCTATATAAGATCAATAGTCTGAACTATTTTTTGAGGAGAATTTTTATTTTGTGTGATGATGAGTTTAGGCAGAAAAATATTGTGAACTACATAGACATGGCTGTATCAAATAACTACCCTATGCACATTATTAATAGGACAATCAGAGAATTCTCAACTAAACAAAATAATTTAAATGACAATGTTAACATTTTAACAAATAATAATAATAGTAATTCAAATAACCAGGTCGGACCATACTATTCTGTTGCTTATATTCACGGCATATCCGAAAAAATAAGAAAACTTTTTAAAATTTACAACGTGAACATTGCCCACAAAAATATAGACAATATTCAATTTTTATTTAATAATAAAGATCCAACCCCTAGAGAATTATGTAATAATATTGTCTATCAAATTAACTGTCTAGATTGTCCACCAAATTCTAGCACCTATATAGGGCAAAGTTCACGTTCACTAAAAATTAGGGTATATGAACATAAATTAAGTGTTCGAAATAAAAAGAACAACACAGCACTCTCCACCCATGCAGCTGAACATAGTCATTCTTTTGATTACGATAATGCGCGAATATTGGTCAAGATTGATAACTACTATAAAAGATCCATAGCCGAAATGCTATATATAAAAATAGCAGGTGATAAGGCTATCAATTTTAAAAGAGATTGTATGTTTCTATCCAATATTTACACATCTATCCTGGGTGATATGAGCCAACAGTTGTTTTCTTGATCTTAATGTATAGAAACATTTTTGGAATTTTTTTATAAGAATTTGTATAATTTGATTGAATGAGAAAAATGCATGTGATTTAAAATTTATTAAACCAATTATTTTTCATGAATTAATGTATACATTGTATTTGAGCTTCGACTCGGATTACTTCTCCACCATCGACTGTCCTTGATCATCTTTTTAGTCCTTGTTTTTAATAAGAGGAAAAAAACTAATTAAATAAAAAACCTCTTTTTCCGATAATTATTCCAATTCCATATTCATTCCGTCTCTCCCATGTGATTTAAAATAATTAGATTCTAATTTGGATTTTTGTTTGTAAATAAATAATGATGGGATATATGATGACCTCACTAAGTGGTCAAATATCTAATTATAATGTAATATATAGAAAAAAATTATATAAACTCATTACTTTCATTCTGAAACTTTTGGGTCCAGGCACGTTATAAATTCACATGAAGCTAAAAGAAGTTTTATTTTTGACAAGGCTTGGTTCACATATGTGTACCGCGCATTTTGTGTATAACTGTAAGTCTAAACAACCAACTTGGTCAACTTATAATTTTTTATAAAAAATATATCAATTAACATCCATTTGTAAAAAATTTTTAGCCTAATTGACTGAAGATGGCCAAATAAAATTTAGGCCGAAACGTCTTATTAAAGGTGTTTTATTGAACCCAGTGATTCCATCTTTGGCTGATACCTCCTCCTTCATCTAGTACAATTTACTATTTAATCAAGTTTTTATTGGTTGCTCGATTTTTTTGCACCGCAGTGTATATTTGTGTCGGGCCGCATTGATATTATCACTGGGCCACATGAGGCCCGAGGGCCACGGGCTGGACACCCTTGAGAGCGTAGACAAAATTTGCTAACGTACGTACTAGCGAACGAAAGTTTAAACAATTGCTCTGGCACCTCTAATGTAATTTATTCTGTGTATTCTATAACTAATTAATTTTATGATTATTTGTGAAATATGGATTTCTTCACTTAGGTATTTTTAGATTTATAATTGAATAAATTCTTTACTTAATGAATAAAACAGTAGATATAAATAAAATAACAATATTAAAAATATATAGATTTCGATTTTTATTGATTTTCCTAACCACGTATGATTAAATAATTTTTTTAAATTTCATAATTTGAAAAGATAAAATTGAATATATATAATTGAATATATATCAAATTCACAAGGCGTTAAATACTGATTAACAAAACGACAAACATAAATTCCAACTACCGTGGGCACACACACACACACACACAGTCACACATAAACAAATTTATTTTCATTAATTATTTAATTATTAATTAAAAGCAAATCTATTTAGCCAGTTTATTTAAATGGTTCATTAATTCTAAATGAAAGGTGAGCAAAAGGGCGTTATTGTGCATCAGGCAGCAGCGAGGACGCCTTGTGGATAGGCCACCCGCAGTCAACAGGTTTTTCTCAAGACGCCCTCGCCCTCAGGGAGTTTCGTTCCCCACCACTTACCACCCCTGGTAATCTTTTCGTCTTTCATCGAGGGTGACGGTCTTAAGACAATTAATCTTCTTGCAAGTCAAAAAAAGCAACTCTCGAAGAAAAACTTCAGAAAGAGTCTTAATTGAATTGTCACTTTGGAAAGAATTTATTCGTTTTTAAAGGCTATTTCCCCCAAGAGAAGAGAGCTTGGGCCAGTGAATTTTTTCATGTCTACTCAGCTTAAACGATATTATTTTCCCTGATGGTGATTCTAGTTACACAAACAGTTAATTAAATTAATTTTATAAGAGTAAATCAATACTGAAGGCTATTTATAAGAAAAAACTACATTGAAACCCCTCAAATCCGAACTAAAAAAAGAGAAACTTATTTATTTAGTCATAAAACAATTATGTATATATTCTACATTATAACCTTATTTTACATTTTACATAATTAGTTGAAAAATTAACAAAGAAGTACAGTTAGCATAGCTAACAAAGTGTAAATGTGATTACATACTTATGTCATCCAGGATTGAAAAACGGTTAAAGTTGGTTATTAAAATTCTTCAGGTTAATCAATTTGCAAAAACAATGAAATAATAATAGAACCACAGAAAATATCACTTGATCTTTCACTTGATATCAGTTATCTTCAATTGTCGAAGCTGCTTTCGGCTAATCCGAACAAATTAAAGCCCTAATTAGTTCGGATTTGAGGGGTTTCACTGTATTCAAAATATTTTCATTGTGACACTCTTCAACCTGTCCCAAATATGTCTTACTTAAGGAAAAAATATTTATATGAAATTTTTGGAATGTTTCATAAAATAATTGTAAGATATATCGCGGAATTACTTTATGAGCCCTGATGATGATTTAAGGTAAACGTACCGGTAGTAGAAATCATGGAATTTCTGTCAAAAAACACTCCTAGTGCCGTTATATATTTATAATGACCAAAAAAGAATGTCAAATGCTACCACTCATTCTTAACCGGACTACAAACCTATTTTTAACCTCTCCACATCTGAAAAACAAGTGATTTGTGTTTTAGAAGATGACTACCCCCTTGGCCATGATTCCTGATCACAAACTGGAAAAATTTCAAATTGATTAAAATTATTCATTTGTAGTATCAACTATTGAATTGATACTGAAATTATTATTAAACGAGCTTTTCGTGCGTGCCTTCGGCAAGCCCTCGAAGCTCGGCCCTCCGGGCTGGTTCCCTGGCGGGCGGCGTCTCGGTCCAAAATTTTTATTCCGCTTAAAAACCACACTCCAAATGTATACCTGTAAACTCCCGAAAATATATATGGTAGTCTCTATACTAGATGAGGGAGGAGGTATCAGCCAAAGATGGAATCACTGGGTTCAATAAAACACCTTTAATGAGACGTTTTCATTCTGAAACTTTTGGGTCCAGGCACGTTAAAAAATTCGCATGAAGCTAAAAGAAATTTTTATTTTTGACAAGGCTTGGTTCGATCACATATGTGTACCGCATTTTGTGTATAACTCCTAATTGACTGAAGATGGCCAAATAAAATTTAGGCCGAAACGTCTCATTAAAGGTGTTTTATTGAACCCAGTGATTCCATCTTTTGCTGATACCTCCTCCCTCATCTAGTATAGTTTCATCACAGCCACGAACTCTTACAATATATAGTCTCTTAAAAGTTTTGCCTCATTTTCGTCCTGACACAGAAATGAGGCTCTAGATATCGAATCTGGAAGTATTTTTTTTTATAAAATCTACAGCATTATGATATTTTTTGTGTGGAAATAGATTTATTTAAATAAGTGGGATCGTGTGAGGAGGAGAATTATATTATATCATTTTTTTAAAATTTGGGATCGATAAAATCGATATAAGGCTCCAAATATATAAAAGAGATCTGGTGTTGTTTGTATGACAGGCTGCTCCATCCAGTATTGCCATGAGAAACTCATATGGGCATGCGTGTCTTAAGTCGTTCAATTTTGTAAAAATCAAAAAATAAGAATAACAAAATTTAGATTTTTAAAAAATTATAAAAAAGTGGCAAATTATTAAAAAAATAAAATATAAATCAAATAAGATGTGATTAATTTCTTCTTCTGTGTGCAAAGAAAAGCGAATTGAATATTTAATTTTTGAGTGGTGAAGGGGAGGGGGGGAATAATTATCAATATATTTAATGTTTCTTAATTTAAAATCAATTGGAGTCTTTCATTTCAAAATTCGAGTTAAAATTACAATTATATTTCAAATTTGCCTCGACTTATCTCGACTCAAAACACAAATATACCGACGGCATCAGCGCCCCTGTCGGCAGCATTAGGTCAGCGTTGCTGCAAATTAATCTGGACTATTCTTATTATAAAATAATAATATATATAACATAAGATGTCCTAAACATAAAGTGAAGTCTATCCTTAACGCATAAGAAATTATCATAAAATGTAAACCCAAATTACCTAGTTTTCAAATGCACAATGAGATTTTTAAGGCACTAATAGATGTCTGCTTCCGTTAAGAAGCTAAAATGCTTATTTTAATAAAACATCTTTTAAGATACTTGTTTTACCATATGGGTTTTCTTAGGATTTTTTTGAAATTTAGAAAGATTATTATTTAAATACTTCTGCATCGATTAGTGGCAAAATTGAAATTGATGAACAATATAGTTCCGGAGATTTTAAATCCCAAAGATAGAGTTTTTCAGACTTCTATACATTGCACTATACGGGATATCGGAAAGTTTACATACATATTTAATTATAATTAAGAAACTTCTTACGATTGTCATAAAAAACTAAACCAACATTAAACAATAACTAATAAATATTTTAAGAAAATTTTAATTCATTGTTACAACACAGTTTCTGAGATAATAATGAATGAATAATGAAATATTTACACTAAAATAAGCTGGTAACAACGCATTTATTTAACCTAAAAAGTGGGTTAACTTTAGTACTTTTTTGACGCTTCAGTTCCATTGTCGCAACAGCTTTCAATCGTTTATTAATTAAGAACTTTTTGTTTAATAAATCGGCCTTTATAATGTATTTTATCTGTCATTTCTATGATAAAAACATTCAAGCCCGGAAAATGTTGCCAGATTTGTCAAACGAGCACGGGATTGGCTAGTAGTGGTACATAAACAGCAAAAGCTTTTGGGATTATAAATTATGAATCTTTATTGTCTGTTTTATATACTCTACGATTAACTTTTTGCTAGTATTGTCGCCAATCAACTACTTTAAACGATACTATTATCATTGATGTTGATTCCAGTTACAAAAACAGTTAATTAAATTAATTTTATAAGAGTAAATCAATACTGAAAGTTATGTATAAGAAAGTACTATTCAAAAAATTTTCATTATGGCTAAGGGTTCTCTCCCGGATTTCTAGTTCCCGATTTCGCAAGAAAAATATCCATTCCTGATCTCCTGAGAAAAGTGTCAATTCCTGGGAATATTTTTAACATTTATCATCATATAAATGAAAAATAAATATTCCAAAACCACTTGTTTTATTTAAAAATAAGTATTTGAAAACAAAGTAACCGTTATGGTTAAAATAGTGAAGTTAGCTTCGTCTCTTGCATTTACAATGCTACACACATGGGTTTCATCTGGCTGTTTTGGATAACCGTTTTGGTTCTACTAAGACAGAATTATTGTTGGGAAAAAATAAGCCACCAATTATTAGATTCAGATCATTATAGCGACGTTGAAGGTATAGAAAGTAATGATGATGGTCTTAATAAAGACGAAAATCCAGCATACGAAGGCATATCAAGTGAATATATGATATCTACAAATATAAGTGACCTTAAATTCAAACATCTAAAACCCCAAATCCAGGATGCAATAAAACAAATCCACAAGATAGCATCATTTTTCAGGAAATCGCCATTGTGCAACACAATTCTTCAGCAAAATGTTAGTTTAGTTACGACTCAACGACAACTCGGTTAATCCACTAGTTTGTCTCAGAAATCATTTTAAAAACTATTATCATTTCCGTCCATAATTTAATTTATAATTTGAAAGTTTATATTGGGAATAAGTGACAAGTTTTTATGTGTGACTTTTTTATTTATCCACCAACGATTTCGCCGATTTTGCCGACTTTTCAGGCTTCAATAGTCATGTCACACATTCGTCTAAATTTTCTTATTACCTTCGTCAATTGAAGGCCATCAGAATATAATTTTCAAAAAGATATTTGGCACATTCATAAAAACACAATTTTTCTCTTTTATAATAACAACCTTATCAATACAAAATCAGAACAGAAATCACTTCTTATAAAAATAAAATAGAATACTTTTCTTTTTATCCCTATATACAAAAATCTCAACTTCGAATGAATATATAGGATAATAAGAAAAGTATTCTATTCTATTTTTATAAGAAGTGATTTCTGTTCTGTTTTGTATTGATAAGGTTGTTATTATAAAGAGAAAAATTGTGTTTTTTGTGAATGTGCCAAATATCTTTTGAAAATTGTATTCTGATGGCCTTCAATGGTAACGAAGGTAATAAGAAAATTTAGACGAATGTGTGACATGACTATTTGAAGCTCTGAAGAAGTCGGCAAAGTCGACGAAACGTTGGTGGATAAATAAAAAAGTCACACATAAAACTTGTCCTTATTTTCCCAATATAAACTTTCAAATTATATTTTAAAAACTCTTCTGATAAATAACTTTTTTTTTGTTCTATTAGTGATTAAGTTTTTTGTTTTAATGAAAAAATAAATGAATATTTTTTAATTATTTTTCTAAATTAATACATTTATTTTAATTAAGTAAATATTAAAACCCGGTTTTCCCCGGGAACTATTATTTGCCGGGAAATGAGGAACCCTAATTGTGACCCTTCAACACATGTCCCAAATATGTCTTACTTACGGAAAGAATATTTATAAGAAATTTTTGGAATGTTTAATAAAATAATTGGAAAATAATCGTGGAATTACTTTATGAGCCCTGAAGATGATCTAAGGCAAATGCACCGCTAGTAGACATCATGAATGGGGAATTTCTATCAAAAAACACTTCTAGTGTTGCCATATATTTAAGAAAAAGATAAGTCTTGTCATATGCCACCACTCATTCTTAACAGGACTATAAGCCTATTTTAACCTCTCCACCAACCCCGGTCAATTTCTAAAAAAACAGGAGATTTGTGTTTCAAAAGATGATGGCCATGATTCCTGATCACAAACTGGAAAATTTTTCAAATTGATAAAATTATTTGTAGTATCAACTGTTGCGAACCTGGGATGGTTATCCCACTGCTGCGACCAATTTATGTTGTGCGCCAATCCTTGCTTGTAAGGTTTGGTGCGGGTTTGAGCCTATCCGAAAAGATTAGCTCGGTAACGTGTTGAAGGATGAGTTCTTCTGCCCGCGCTCTGGTGTCAACAGTGGTGGTGCCCTGCTGAAGAAGGTCTGTAGGGGTAGTTGATCAAAAGACGGTATCGGTTTTACATGTGGTTTATTGAAGATAGGTTGTCGAGGCTTGTACCTCAATTACATCTGACTCACGAGAGCGACCGGCGGAGATTGACCTGGCAATGGTTTTGGGAGTCCACTGCCGTTGGAAAAGGGAGGGGTGTTCTTTTAATGAATGTTTATGCAAGCTGGCAATCTGCTTTTTAGGTCGTCAAGTGGTTTCTCTCAGGCCTCCCCACGTGGTGCAAGCTAGTATTTTCAAGTGGTGAAATATATCAGGCGTTGTAGGAAGATTGCCAGACCAGCGATTTAACAATAATTAAGGAAATTAAGGATTTGGAAAAGTACCGTGGGAATGTTAGGGTAAGCTCAAGGGCCGAACCTCAACACAACCAGGGCATGCAATACCGGACCAAACAATACAATATCGGTATCCGGTATTTTTTAATAAACGTTGTACCGCATGCACACGTGTACAATGAAGCTATTATTAGAAATTTTCAAAAAAGGTACAAAAACAGTTGTTTCTTTGCCATATTTATTAGTTTTATGTTGTTGGAATTGTTGGTGGAGATCGTGATGATAAATTGTAGAGGGTTGAAGTAGCTATTCACCCAAAGCTAGATGCAAATGGATCTAATAAAATTCCCAGAATAATGACGTTTCGGCCTGAATTTATTGGTGTCATCTTCAGTTATTGGGAATTATACATATTACCATAAGTACATGTGATTGTTCCTGGTTATGTCAACAATAAGAAATTTAACTTCATATATTTAGTGTTGTGCCGAGAGCTCATTCTGGGATCTCTTAGGCTGCAGCTACCAACACTAAATATTTGAAGTTAAATTTCTCTATTGTTGACTTGAACGTTTACTAGGACCACTTTTTTTAACTCAACTAGTTAGATTTATAGATATCCAGCATTTTCCGGACAAGATATGATCCCAATCCTTAAAAAGTAAGTAAAATACTGGATACCTATAAATCTAAGAGTTTGATCAAAAGAGTGGTCCAAGTAAACGCGCAAGTCAATAAAACAATGAAATCTCCTAGAGAATGAGGCATAAAATCAAGTTTTAGGATGAGTGGTTTTCATTTTATGAAGGAAAAACTGATTTTTTGCAATAAATTGCAGTGTTTCAAAACTTCAGCCTCATTGCGGCACTGGTTACTAATATCCAATTAAGATGAAACTTTCTTTTCATTGTAGAAAATTTAATATAGTTTAAAAATGTATAGAATGGTCTTTGTCGAAAACGTTCTACTTCATGGTCAAAATGGGAAAAATCGAAAAAAAGTGCGAGTTTTTGGGATATTCAAAAGTGATCCGGGTAGGGGGCTGGCGTTTTTGAATCCCATAAAAATCGAACTACTGGACCAATTTTTACTTTTTTTTTAATTGACGAGAAATTGTGTCCTCTTTAATTTACTATAGGACGGTTATTTACAAGATATGGATAGTTTTCGAGTTATTCGCGGAGACCATTTTGATGACAAGAATCCAAAGGTCAGATCGATTGTCTCCTGCGGTTTGTTGTTCTTTGATATGTGTATAAGTACTGTAAAAAATTTAATGCTGCCGGAAGTGAACAAGCAGCTTTGTCGATAACGCCACGGACTATAAGAAATTAGCATAAAAATGTAAACCCAACTTTAGCCTAGTTGTTTTCAAATGCATGAAGAGACTTTTAAGGCATCAATACAAGTTCGCTTCGTTAAGAAATATCCGCGGAAGAGGGTCTTTTTAGTTATTTATTGAAATTCGGGGCAAATTGGGTGCTAAATGCTATTTTAATAAAAATATTTAAGGTAGTTGTTTCACCATATGGCGTTTCTTGTGAATTTTTTGAAATTTAGATAGATTATTATTTAAATAACTTCGGCATCGATTGGTGGCAACCGGAAATTTATGACCAATATAGTTTCGGAGATAAATTCCAAAGATAGAGTTTTTCAGACTCTTATATGTACATTGCACTATACGGAATATTGGAAAGTATACCTACATATTTAATTATAATTAAGAAACTCTTCTTACCATTGTTATAAAAAACTAAATCAACATTAAACAATAACTAAAACATTTTTTAAGAAAATTTTGGGGGGGTCGATAGGCTAGTCGGTAGCGTGACAGCGAGCTAACCAGGAGACCCGGGTTCGAATCCGACTCGAGGCAGCCAGCCAAAATCTGACCCCCGGGGGTAGAGACAAATTTTAAAAATATATCTAGTATCGTAATTAGGCTTATGGCTAGAAGGGCCGAAAAGCCAAAAAAAAAAAAAAAAAAAAAAAGAAAATTTTAATTCATAGTTACAACACAGTTTCTGAGATAATAATGAATAAATAATGAAAAATGTATAATGAAAAATTTACACTAAAAACAAGCTGGCAATAACGCATTTATTTAACCTAAAAAGTAGGTTAACTTTAGTAATTTTTTTGATGTTTTTGCGCTTTAGCCATTGTCGCAACAACTTTCAATGGCTTATAAAGAACTTTTTGTTTTATAAATCTCCCTTTATAATGTACTTTATCTGACATTTCTATGATAAAATATATACAAGCTCGGACAGTGTTTCCAGATTTGTCAAACGAGCACGGGATTGGCTAGTATGGGTACATAAATAGCAAAAAGTTTTGAGCTTATGAATTATGAATCCTTATTGTATGTTCTATATACTCTAGCATTAACTTTTTGCTAGTATTGTCGCGAAACAACTCCCTTAAATATTAAATGGTTTACTACCGGTGCGTTTACCTTAGTATAAATTGAAAGCTTTGGAAATAAACGATTAAGGTGTTGTTTATTAACCGAAAACCCGATAGACATATCCTCCGAAAATTCTTATAAAAGCAAAAGGTTGGTTTAATTACCGTTTTTATTCCGGTTGTACTCACAAACCGGATATAAAAGAGAAAGAAAAAAAGAAGGGATTTTTTATTCGATCTGAGATTAAAAAGCGTTCTCCATGAAATCTGCTCGGGTATTAAAAATCGCAGAAACAGCTAAATGAAAAGCGGATGACGTGAAGGGAAGCTGCGTAGCCTGTGGCTCAACCGTAGTCACCTCAGGTTGGGACTTGCGTGATGAACGAACGATTGGCCAGCTGAGTGGCCGATGGCAAAGCTGGCTTGGAAATTCTTTTAAATAGAAATTGACGCGAGAGGCGAACAAGAATTAAATCGTACCGTCCAATCACTTTTTACAATCATCATTCCCCTCCCTTCTGACATTCTATCTTTTAAACTTTAAACCTTTTTTTTCACAGTTGCTAATCTTGAGGAATTTAAAAATAAATTGATTCAATTTTTTCAATCAACAAAAAAGAGAGGGAGCAAGAAGAGGGATAAGAATGATAAAAACGAAATGAAAATATAAAAATTTGAATTGATTCTTAAAAAGTTATAAAGCCGCATCGACGCGTATGCTTAATTAATTAGCATTTCGCGCCATTTACTGCTATAATTTTTAAATCTCTATATATAAAATTATACGTTTTGTCGGCTTATTAATAAAAAGATAGTATAAATTATTCTCTCTTCTTTTTTTGGTCTTTGCCTCACTCGGTTATCCATTCAATTTTCACTTATCAGCCCGTACTCCAAAAATTACTTCAATCTTATTTTTTTATAAAATTTCCTGAAATAAACTTAACACCTTATGATTTTATATTTCTGATACACATGCTCGACCTATTAAAGTATTGAATTCACCCAAATATTTTACATAATTTGAACTTAAAAAATGCATGCGATAAAATTAATTTTTACTCATGATTTTGCTTGCTATGTGCTTCGATTTCGATATTCAATATTACTTAATAAAAAACTCAAATCTAGTGAAAGATGTTCTGGTGTCAAAAAAATGTTTGTTATTAAAACAAGAAAAACCGAAACTTCTATTTCAAAAAAGAAATTCTACAACGAAATTGTCAAATTATCGAAATTCACTAAGACCGTACCAAGTCTTGAAAAAGTTTTCACCTTTTTTTTTTAAATTTACTACTCTATTTTTTATCAACAAGTTTTAATAAGTAATATATATTAGTTGACTATATTTTAAACTACAAAGTGTTGCCTAGCAAGCGCCTATCGGCGGGTCTTTACAGTGGGGCATGCCCCTGGACCCCCAACCCACGAACCCCACCCTCACACTCCACTCCCTCCCACCACCATACCTAGCACCCCTACCCACCGCACCATGCACCCGTGCCCAACCCCCGCCTCCCACCCTCGCAGCATGCACCCATGCCCAACACTCCCACTCCATCCTGCACCACACCCACCTCGGACCCACCCTGTGTCACCTCACTACGCCACTGGACTTTCACCTGAACCCCCACTCCACCAACCCTGCACCCCCCCGGCACCCTGAACACCCGACCACGCCCCCTGGACCCCCTGCACCACACTACTCGGCCTTACTCCCTCACTCCACCCCCATTCCACCCCTCGCACCCAATGCCCTAACCCTCCCCCACACCCACCCGCACCATCACTTCCTACCCCCAAGCGCCCAGCTTTTTCGCCATTTCTGTCCTTCTAATGCCCCACAGATTATGTATACAAAATTTTGTTGAGTTTGGTCCAAGAGCAAGAATTTTCATTTTTTTATCCTCCCCCCCATTTTGGGTGGTTAGTTTTGCTATTTCTAGATCTCTAGAGGCCCACAGATTATGTATACAAAATTTGGTTGAGTTTGCTCCAAGGGCAAGAATTTACAAATCCCCCCCCTTTTTAGGTGATTTTTTGGGGGCATTTTTTTAAACAAAAGTTGTCAGAAATCACATCCCCTACAACTTTGCTCAACATAAAATTTGCCGTAGAGTTAATTGTTTAGGAGTTATTTGATAATTTTCATTCGTGCGCCCCCTCCCCCCAAAACCCACTTTTGGGGTCAAAATATCATAACGTTATATAGCTAAAAACGTAAGTTAGAAGACATCTGACACAAATATGAAATTTCATAATAATCCCTTCAGCCGTTTTGACGTGAATCGTGAGCAACTTTTCGCGGAAACCACTGAAACAGACAGACAGACAGACTAGAATTTTGTTGAGGGTGTTTTCGTTATAATGTAGTAGTACATTATAATTCTGCTGAGAATGAAATACAATATATTATTGTAACTTCCACTGAAAGAGGAGACAGAGGGGAATGTCGGATTGAATTTCCTCTACTGACTTTTCAAAACCCTGAAGAAGGAAGGAATAGGACTCCGAAACGTCGGCTTATAAATAAAAAGATAGTCTAAATTATCTTCTTCTTTTTTCGAACTGCCTCATCGATATTCACTCAATTTATAAAAAAATATTTTCTATTAAGTAAATATAATTTTATATATATGTTTCAGTAAAATCCCGATTTTAGTAAGAACGGGTACTTACTAGTTAAAATGCCTTTCACGTTTGTAGCAACTAGAAATGCAGTTTCCTCTCGCAAGTGGCCGGATTATTTTAGTAACACAAGACACTTTTTCGGTCCATTAGAATCCCATGGAAAAAATAAAAAATTGTAATTCATTGTTGAATTTGCTTTTAGGTCTAAAGATAATTTAATAAAGCTTAAAGCAATTTGAATCCCGAAAGTTAAATAATGTTATCAATAATTTCTTATTTTAATTCTATATTTAGAAAATTATTTAATTTTTTTTGAAAAGGAAAAATCAATTGAGTACCCGAAAGGACGTGTCTGTCTGCTTTAGCCGAAGAGCCCCTTTACCAACTAGGCACGGGTGATCCCGGCAAGAAAACTCTTTTAGATCGAATGTCATTTTTTCCTTTTTGGGGCATTTTCTATTTAAAGTATTGTTACTTTTTGTTTTAGACAAATTAAACGTTAGTGTTTTTTAGACACACGGTAGTGTGTCAGCTAAGTTCGAAAAATCTGGTCATGTGTATATTTACACGAACCATTTCGAGCTACTTTCGCTGATACTATAATGCTGAAATGTGGTGTACAATTAAAGGAAAATCGAAAAAGTAAATCTTTTCCTTTTTTCAGGACCTAAAATCAAGGGATTAAATTTATTATAGGCTTAAATAACATTTAGTGAAAATACAACTCATGCTAGAATTCTGAAATTTGGCATACTGAAAGAGCTTGGAACATTATTAAAGGGGAAAATTGAAAAACCGAAACTTTCCTCTTTCGGGGTCCGAAATGAAGGGGTGAAATTTATGAAAAAAACGACCAGGTTTTTAACAGATATTTTATGAGAAAAATTTAATATAAATGTTTAAAATGTAAATTTATTTAGATAAATTAAAGGAGACAATAAAAGAGTGTGTCTTCTGCTGGAATTATAAATTTTATTTATTTATAACGAGACTATAGTTCCCTAGTACCCTAAAAAAGAGTAATAAAAATAGTTTAAATTAGGTATTAAAAATTTATTATTTAAAATTTTTCTATTTGTATGAATTCAAAACTATGACCGTTATTATTTATTTATTTTATTGCTTATTAGATGTAGAAAACTTAATCGTTATAAGCGGAAATCTAAACAGTTATATATTAATCTTCATTATAACAATAGTTTACACACCTGGATTTCAGCTTTAATCTTTAATTATAAATTGAAATTTTTCGCGGAGGGTAACATAATTTTTATATATTGATGGAGACAATAAAAGAGTGCAGTCTTTCGTTGAAATTATAAATTTTATTTATTTATAACGAGACTATAGTTTCGAGGGCTTTGCCCTCTTCATCAGTCTATTACATAGATTCATAAATTAATTCCTGTGAATCCAATGTAATAGACTGATGAAAAGGGCAAAGCCCTCGAAACTATAGTCTCGCTATAAAAAAATAAAATTTATAATTCCAGCAGAAGACCCATTCTTTTATTGTCTTTTTTCAATATATAAAAATTCTGCTACTCTCGGCAAAAAACTTTCAATTTAAAGGATAATACTTTTCAAAAATTAATTATATCTGACCAAAAACATAAATGTGAAAAGGGGCCAAGTTCGGACAAACGGCTCCGTTAACGGCAAAATAGTTAAGATCTGAACGGGTACCAAGTACCATAGCAGTTGCTTAAATCATAGCTATAGGGATGAACAACGATCTTCAATTGATTTAAAAGAAAATTTGTTACGTTCTTTGATATTAAAAATTTATAACTTGTCAAGTTTTATATCCAATAAATTGTTTGTAGTATAAAATAGAACAACTAGCAAAGCTAAATTTTAAGCTTGTATTAAATATCATACGTTAAACGTAAGTTATTGACTATTATAACTTGCCAAGTTGTAAATTGAATATCAAAAAGAAAGTAAAAAATTAAATCAATTGAAGAACGTTGGACATCCCTATCGCCATGATTTAAGCAACTGCTATGCAACTTAATACCCGTTTAGATCTCAACTCTTTTGTCGGCGAAGCCGTTTGCACCGAACTTGGGCCCTTTTTCACATTTATCGAACCGCGAAAGTTAAATAATGTATGAATATTGTTAGAGTTCGTGTCTGTGATGGAAACCTCGTATTAGATGAAGGAGGAGGTATCAAAGATGGAATCACTAGGTTCACATAAAACAATTTTAATAAGTCGTTCGCACACTCGAATTTACTTGACTATCTTCGGTTAATTAGAAGCTATACACAAAAAATGCGGTACACACATATGTGATCGAACCAAATCTTGTCAAAAATAAAAAAATTTTTAGCTTCATGTGAATTTATAACGTGTTTGACCCAAAAAGTTTCAGAATGAAAGTAATGATTCATTCTGAAAACTTTTGGGTCCAGGCACGTTATAAATTTACATGAAGCTAAAAATTTTTTATTTTTGACAAGGCTTGGTTCGATCACATATGTGTACCACATTTTGTGTATAACTCCTAATTAACTGAAGATGGGCCAAATAAAATTCAGGCCGAAACGTTTTATTAAAGGTGTTTTATTGAACCCAGTGATTCCATCTTTGGCTGATACCTCCTACTTCATCTAATACTGTTAAATAATGTAATCAATAATTTCTTATGTTAATTCTACATTAAGAAAATTATTTTATTATTTTTTGAAATGGAAAAATGAATTGAGCACCCAACAGGATAATAAAGCTTGAAAATAATTAATTAACGTTATTGTTTATTGACCAAAAACCCGATATTTCCTCAACGATTCAAAATTTACGATCGATCTACACAATTCAACATTTATAAGAATTCCCTGTCGATATTAACTCGGTCCAAGTATAAAACTGTAAATGACACAGTTTTGTTTATTTGTACATGAGGGATGGATGAGGGAGGTGAGGGCGGAGGACCACAATCGAATCATATATTGGCGAGCAATCGAAGGTGCAAACGGAAACGGCAATTGCCTTGAGGTCTTTAGACGCGCTCCGTTGGTCAATATTTAGTTTGAACGGCCCTAGGCCTGTTTACGGTCCAAACACTCATCAAGCCGAATGTTCTTCATTGCCCGCCGCCCTTGATGGTGCGAAAAGGCTCTTTTAATTTCATTAAGAATTCAAAGTTAATTAAACATTAAAGATGCAAGCAAATATTAATCTTAAACGCTCTTGCTCTTTTTTATTCCATTAGAAATTTAATAAGTTCTTTGCTTAACTGCCCGTTTTTCTATTAGACTCATTATTAAAAGTTTCAAATGGGATTAAACAATTAAAAATTCTCTTCAACAAATTGGCAATTCCAGTCAGCGTGAGCCAAGTCAAACAGACATGCAAGACAATTACGAATTACTTTGCATTGGTCCAATACAGCGTGTTCGCTTGGGCTAACGAAATAATTAAGCCTACTCCCTGGCGCGAGTCGTTTTTAATCCTGCTAAATAAAACCACGGGGAAAAAAAAGAGGACGAAGGGACGAAGGGCGAAGGGTCGCCTCAGCCCAAAGAGACACGGCGCTCAAGCACCCTTCGGCTTATCAACAAGTGTTTGCGAGTTTTTGTTTTTTATCGACATCGATTTCCGCTTCCGACCCCCGCGTACCCCTTCGCCTATAATTCTATACATTTTGTAAACGAATCGAGCTGAAGGAGAAACAGATCTACGACCTGTTAACGTCAGGTAACATCTCGGAGCTTATTGGCAATTATTACACCCCATTCTAATTAATTAAATTAACCTATTACTATACAAGAGTTCAAATTGCTGATAGAAATAGACTTTAAATTTTCAAGATAAAAAATAATTTTTAAGAAAAAAATAAAACCGACTTCAAAAAACAAATAAAATACACTAAAAGGTATAGAATAATTATTATCTTATTTAGTTACAAGTAAACTACGAAATATTAACATGAAATTACTTTTTGAAGTCGGTGCCAAACAAACCATACCTATAAGCGAGCGTAACCTTACCAAACGTACTAAGTAAGATCCATTTTTTTTTTTTTTTTTTTTTTTAATGCAATCGAATGCAAGAAGGGGTGCACCAGTAAAGGTGTAGCCCCTATGGATCTCGAAAGACCCTTGCATTACCGAAGAGAAGGGAAAGTTGATTAAGTGAGAGGGTGTAGACGTAGGTGTCTATGCACCCTGGTTTTGAAGGTTTGAAGATCATAGGTGCTGGGAAAGATAGAGGCTGGGAGAGAGTTCCAGTTCCTTGAAGTCATGGGGATATATGTATTCGCGAATGAAGTGGTCCGGCACTTTTCCAATTTGACCGCAAAAGAGTGTTGGGAGTCGGCAAAACGTGTGCTGCGTGCAAAGTATGCTTTGGGGGAATTATTGACTTTATCTCATCAGAGCACCTGCCGTGATAGTATCTATAGAAAAGGGAAAGGGCAGAGACATCTCTTCGATGAGCCAACGAGTCGAGGGAGTCGGTGAGGGTAGAATCGTCAATTAGCCTGACGGCTCGTTTCTGAATTGCATCAAGGGTAGCAAGAGAATATTTTGAGGCTCCTCTCCACAGATGAGAGCAGTATTCGAGATAGGGGCGGATTTGGGCCTTGTAGATGGTGAGAAGTTGTGGGGGTTTGTAAAATCGCTTGGACCTGAATAAGAAGCCAATCTTCCTTGCTGCAGATTTCGCCACAGAGGAGATGTGTTCATTCCAAGACAGGTCAGATGCGACAGAGACGCCCAACATGGATAGGCTGTCACACATTTTCAGGGTATTCGAATCGAAGTGAATATCAGGGAAATCTCTATTTTCGCGCCTAGAAATTAGACAACATTGAGTCTTATTTGAATTAAAGTTAACTAAATTTTGAGAGCCCCATTTATTCAGATTGTCTAGGTCGAGAGTAATTGAGGAGGCAATATTGATTCGATTATTCGGGAGAGAGGGTTTGCCGTGTAGAGTGCTATCGTCGGCGTAACAATGAGTGGGGTTTGCCGTTTGATCAATAAGGTCGTTTATATAAATAAGGAAGAGTGTGGAGGAGATTACAGAGCCTTGGGGAACACCAGAGTTTGTGGAGAACGATTCAGAAGATGTTCCATCCACCACAACTTTTATACTTCGGTTTGTCAGAAAGCTTTCTATCCATTTGCGAAGTGTTGGTGTGAATCCAAAGGCTGGCAGTTTGGCAAGAAGATTTTTGTGCCAAACCTGGTCAAAAGCTTTGGAGATATCAAGGGCTACAGCGAGGGTTTCTTTTCCGGCCTCTAGAGTATTGTTGAAGGTGTGGGTGACATAGGTTAAGATGTCGCCTGTGGAACGATTTTGTCTGAATCCATATTGCCTATCGTGAATTAATTTATTGTTTTCTAAGTGATGAAGGACGTGTTGGTTTATGACTAATTCCATTAATTTGGAAAGAACAGAGGTGATCGAGATAGGCCTGTAATTAGAGATTTGAGATGTGTCTCCTTTTTTAGGAATAGGTGTGACTCTGGCTATTTTCCAGCTTTTGGGGAATATGCCCGACTCGTAAGAGAGTTGGAATAGCTTGGATAAGATAGGGGCAAGTTCAGGGGCGCATTTTTTAATGAGAATTGGTGGGATGTTATCCGGGCCTGCGGCGGATTTGGAATTTAATTTATTAATGGCTTTTATGATTATTTGGGGCCTGAAAATTATTTTGTTCATGAGGTTGGTTTGGGGGGTATAAGTGGGCGGGTTAAGCCCTTTGTCATCTAAAGTGGAGTTAGTTGCGAAATAGGATGCTAGTGATTCGGCTTTTTCAGCGGGGGTCGTGGCTACTGAACCATTTGGGTGAAAGAGGGGCGGAAGTGAGGGGGACGCGAAATTTCTATTTATTGCCTTGTGTAACGAGAAAAAGGCCCGTTTTCCATTGGGGCAAGATGCGAGACGGTCAGCTATCCTCTGGTCGAATGATTTCTTTGCCTCAGAGATGATTTTTTTGCATGAGCTTCGCGACTTGGTAAATGCAACTCGGTCGCATTCTAGCTGTGAAAGTTGCCATTTCTGAAAATATTTGTTTTTTTTACGGACGGAATCTGCGCATTGTCTACCAAAACCAAGGCTTAGAATCCTTGTTCCCTTTAATCAATTTTGAGGGGATATAGGTTTCTAAGCCTATTTGAATTGCCTCGTTAAGGGCGTCTGCGAATTCTGAAGCGTTTTTATCTCTGATGCAGAGTTCATTCCACTGGTAAGCGGCAAAAAAGTTACGCATGTCATTCCAATTAATGTTATCGTTATCGACTAGCCATATTTTTCTGGGGTTGGAGTGGGGTGACGGGGGTTTTGGTAAATTGGCGGAGGTTTTAATCGAGTGGGATTCATAAAAGGTATGTTTGGCACCGTCTTCAAAAAGTAATTTCATGTTAATATTTTGTAGTTTACTTGTAACTAAATAAGATAATAATTATTTTATACCTTTTAGTATATTTTATTTGTTGCATTTAATTTTTTTGAAGTCGGTTTTATTTTTTTCTTAAAAATTATTTTTATTTTTCTTTTTTAGTGATGTTATTAATAGTGATCATTTCATCAGAACTTGACCAAATTAATATGGCACCATCCCTAAGATATCCCTTTTCCAATAAAAAAAGAATCATCGAAATCAGTTAATAAACAAAGAATTTAGGCCTGAACAAACCTAACAAAAAAGGTCTAATACCTATGAAAAAAATGGGACCAATCGGAAAGTAGACTGAACCCAATGCAATTTTTTTTTCAAAATCGGTTCACAATTGGCGGAGATATGAGGTAACAAGGCACAAAAAAAAAATCATTCGAATAGAGAACCTCCTCCTTTTTTGAAGTCGGTTAAAAATAACAAGTTGAAAAGATTCCAAATTCTTGACGTCATCGGTGTGCTGGTTTTTTGAGTGATCTGTATATTAGGGTTGAGAAAAAAGCCCCCCCCCCCGCCAAAAAAAAAAAAAAAAAAAATTGCTCATTTTATTAGGCTGTATGGGGGAAAAGTTGCCACCTATAAGTGTAATCATGTGTGTGAAATTTTAACTTCCTACGATGCAATTTTAAGGTGCCCCATTGCCATCACGAAAATTTGGGACTTTTTTCAGATTTGTGCTTATAACTCAAAAACCATGTGTCCTAAGGAAAATTTTACTCTTACCAAAATGAAAGATCATAGAATTTTGCGTTTAATAATCTACGGAAAAGTTAAAATCAGTTTAGCCTTTTAGCTACAATCGATCGACAATGATAGGCAAGTTTTCCCAACTTTGCGTAAAAGTGAATTATTCTTATTATGTGATCACAAGAAACCACTTTTCGAATTTTGGCGCGGACCCCCATAATAGTTGGCGATTGGCTAGAAAATGAAATTGGAAAAGTTTAATCTTAAGGTTGTTCTTTCACTAATCCAAAAATTGAAGAAGTCTTTGAAACTTGGAATATAAGTCATTAAAAGCATAATACAAACACTGTTAAAATTTGAATGCGATTTACCACACCAAACATGAACATAATTGCGAATTAAAAAATGACATTTTTTACATATGGTAGATTGGGAAAGGGTGGGAAAATTATCATTATTATTTTTTTTCAATGAAGGACTTTCACCCACTTGATGAAAAACTAATATTTGTTAGAATAATATATTTGGAGTAACTTAAAAAAAAAAAATTGAAATTATTTACCTCTTAGTTTTGATAAAAAACAAAAAAAAAACATATTTAGGTGATTATTTTTAGTGGAGAGGATATAAGATCGATCGCTTGGAAACGATCCGCCTAGCATGTGTGTATCCATATAGAGATTTCGTAGTGTGAGTTAAAAATTAAAAAAAATATAAGCTAAAATTTTAGTTCCGTTCATATTTATAGAATGGTTACGAGGATAAAACTTTTTGTGTGGTATGTCGCGAAAGAACCCTTGATTGGACAACGGTAACCCTTGTCGCAATAAGGTCAAATCATGTTCTTCAAATCTAAAAGTTTTAAGAAAAAGTGGCTCAAGTAAAACTTCAACACAACAGAATTTCTTAGAAAATGAGAGACAAATCTAGGCCATTTGAGCAAACTCAACCAAATTTTGCATACATAATCAGTGGGACCCCAAAAGTCTTAAAATGCAAAAACTAACCCTCCTCTCCTACATGATTATAAATAATTTTATTAAATATTAAATAAAAGTGAAGGACCAGGTTGTATGGTAAAGTCAAGTGGATGGCCACATCAGAACACGTAGGCTTATTTTTTTTTAAATAATGAGAATGAAAGAAAATTTTTTATAATTTTAAAAGTTTTTTTTACCCTACTAATGAAATAAATAGAAATAACCGTTTCATTTTTAATTTATCTATAAATTAACATATCGAAGCTCTATGCTCTATGGCAATAGTTTAGACTAAATTCACAATTTATAATTTTGCGGCCCACTAAATTCGCAATTTCACAGACCACTAATAAAGTTATTATAAAGATACTAATTATTTACTAGCATTGACTATGATATAACTACCTATATATTTATATCTACTAGTATATCGATAATTTTAATTGCATTTATTTGACGATATTTTACTTTTTTTCTATGCCGCTGAACGAGTAGAGAGTTAATTAAACGCCTTTGAGGTAGAAGTTTTATTTTGTAAGCCACAGTAGTATTTATTTATTTCTAACAAATCAATTCGCAATATAAAGTTCTTGTTCTATTTTACATATAATAGTACAGCTTTAACACTTTTTACTTTAAAATTTTATTAAATGAGCTCAGTGAATTTAAATAATATCTTATTTCTTTGCGGACAATTAAAATTACGCCACGGACCACCGGTTCTCGACCTATGGTATAATGTATTGTTTATCAAAGGTCGGCCGCCCAAAAGAGATGATTAGTAAACCATTAAGGATATATACTTAACAATTTAATAAGTCTAAAAATAAGCGATCCTACTAAAAATAATTTTATAATTATTCACGATATAGGTACTGGCTCTTTGGTAAAATAAACTGATGCGGCCATCCACATGATTTTACCATACACCTGGGTCCTCTCTTATATTTAATATTGAATTAAAATAATTTATAATTATTTACGAAAGAACCTCCCTCTCCCTCTTAATTTTTGGTCTATTATTTATTTATTTATTTATTTATTAAAACATTGTATCTGTAGGGCCATCTAGCCCCTTTAGTGTACAATTTTCGGCCAATTCAATTACATAAGTATTAATATAATATAAAACAAAAACGGAAAAACAAATATAAAAGCAAGAAAAATTCAAAAAGTAAAACATATGGTACATAATAATTAAATGAAACATAAATATTAAAAATACAATATATATAGAAGGAGAGTAAAAAAATAATAATGCCAACATATAGGATACAAAAACAGAAAATAGAAATAAAATATTAAGCTATCAATGATTAATCCACAAAGAGAAACAAAGAGGTTGTCCTCTGCTTGATGCAAATAAACATACACACATATATATCGAGATGATATATCTGTATATATTAGTTCCTAGCCCTCCAGCGAGTGACGAAAGAACACCAAGTTTTCAATATCCATATGATATTGACTCCATGAAAAACATTTATAATTGAAGAAAGACTGATGATGAAGACCAAGTCTTCGAAACTATAGTCTCAAACAAATAAATAATATATATACAGATATATCATCTCGATATATATGTGTGTATGTTTATTTGCATCAAGCAGCGGACAACCTCTTTGTTTCTCTTTGTGAATCAACAACTCTTCTACTCTCGGCAAAACAATAACTTTTCAATTATATCTATGATTAATATTTCCTTTTACCATAATTATGAGATTATTTTATTAGAAATATCAGCTTTCTTCGATTTATGATTGAAAATATTTTTAATGCCCCCCCCCCCCGATCGGAGATTTTGCAATATATAACGCCATTTCATTAAAAACAACTTAAATTAATTTTTTAAAAATAAGTCATACACTGTTATATTTCACTAAAACAGAGCCAAAATCTTAATGGTGGGTTGATGAGTAGAAGCTTTCGAAATGTGGTGCTACAGAAGAATGATGAATATCAAATGAATGGATAGAATTATTAATGAAGAAGTTCTTGGAAGAATCGGAGAAAGAAAAACCTTGTGGAAGAGTTTGAAGAAGAGAAGAGGTCAGACGATGAGGAACACACTGAGATACGGGGGATAGCTTAGTGATATATATCTTGAATGGGGAGGTGGGAAAGAAAAGGGAAGGCCCAGATTAAAATATTTCGACCAAATAATTGGGGATATGGAATGCGAGACATTCAGAGAGGTCAAACAGCTGGCGGAAGATAGAGCCGAGTGGGGACGGGTCGTTGAGTCAAACCAGTCTTAGGACTGTATACTCAACTCAACCAAATTTTGTATATATAATCAGTGGACCCCCAGAAGTCTAAAAATGCAAAAACTAACAGCCCAAAATGGGGGGGGAGGTCAAAAAATTAAAATCTTGGCTATTTGACCAAACTCAACCAAATTTTGTATACATAATCAGTGGTATCCCAGAAGTCTAAAAAGCAAAAACTAACCCCCTCCCCTACATGATTATAAATAATTTTATTAAATATTAAATATAAGTGAGGGGCCAGGTTGTATGGTAAAGTCAAGTGGATGGCCACATCAGAACACGTCAGCTTATTTTAATTTACATGTACTTTTAAACATCTTAAATTTTGCGCCTAGTGCCTATACAACAATTTGTTTTCTGAAGCAGAGAAGAGGAATACACTCCAGGCGTATCCATCTATTACGATCGGAAGAGCACGCTTTAATATTCTTTCGCAAATTCCCAACTATTTCTTCTGAAATACGACGAGTTATTGTTTGATACGACAGACTTATGCTTTAAAATACGTTACTTTTATCGGGCAAAATTTCCTTTACAATTGCTTGAACACAATGTTTTACTAATTTCTAGTCGGAAAAAAGCTTCATTTTATTTGCAATTAACAATGCGACAGAATAACATTTTTTAACGATATTCTATGAGTGTTGTAACGATGAACTTAACATATTTTGTTGGAATTTTAATTGGGATTCAAGACCGACAAGATTATATTTTCTTAAGGTAGTTGTATCGCGACAATAGTTGCAAAAAGTTAATGCTAGAGTATAAATAGTACAGACAATAAGGATTCATAATTCATAAGCCCAAAACTTTTTGCAGTTTATGTACCACTACTAGCCAATCCCGAGCTCGTTTGACAAATCTGGCAACACTGTCCGTTCTTGTATATATTTTATTACAGAAATATCAGATAAAGAAGATTATAAAGGAAGATTTATAAATTAAAATGTTCTCAATAAGCGATTGAAAGCTGTTTCGACAATGGCTGAAGCGAAAAAACGTCTAAAAAGTACTAAAGTTAAACCACTTTTTAGGTTAAAAAATGCATTCTTGTCAGCTGTTTTTAGTGTAATTTTCATTATACATTTTTCATTATTTATCAATTATTGATCGTATTATCTCAGAAACTGTGTTATAACTATGAATTAAAATTTTCTTAAAAAATATATTAGTTATTGTTTAATGTTGGTTTAGTTATTTATAACACTGGTAAGAAGAGTTTCTTAATTATGTATATATATGTATGTAAACTTTCCGATATCCCTTATACTACAATGAATAAGAGTCTGAAAAACTCTATCTTTGGAATTTAATATCTCTGGAACTATATTGTTCAGAAATTCCGTTTTACCGCCAATTGATGCAGAACTATTTATATAATAATCTGTCTAAATTTCAAAAAAAATCTTAATAAAATGCATTTGGTGATATAACTACCTTATTTCTCCGTCAAATTCCAAATAATTGCTATGTCTCTTTTCATGGTGTCTTTTAACATATTGAATTCTTTAAAAACAGCTACTGTGTCGCTAGAAATTATTTATACATGTTAATTGGAAGTGATTATTTATGAAAAAATAATCAGTCTCTCAACGTCACTGATGCGGCTGCGTTCTGGTCATTCCTGATCTAGACACACAGTAAGAAAAAATTATCTTTAATGTAGTTATTTTGAGACAATTCACACAAAAGGTTTTTAGCCTCGTAACCACTCTATGCATATGAACGGTGCTAAAATTTTAGGTTACGTTTTTTAACGTAGAATGTACTTTTTACGCTACTATATTCTCTTTATAAATGGATCGTTTCCAAGCCATTGATCTTATATCCCCTCCACTAAAAATAATCGCCCAAATATGTTTTTTTTATCAAAACTACGAAGTAAATAATTTCCTTTTTTTTTTAAGTTACTCCGAATATATTATTCTAACAAATTTTAGTTTTTAATCAAGATGATGAAAGCCCTTCAATGTAAAAAAATAAAATAATTATCATTTTCCTACCCTTTTCCCAATCTACCATATGTAAACAATTTAATGTAAATTATTTCATGTTTGGTGTGATAAATCGTCTTCAAATTTTAACAGTGTGTTTTTTATGCTTTTAATGACTCATATTCCAAGTTTCGAAGACTTCTTGTATTTTTGCATTTGTGAAAGAACTACTTTAAAAATTATTTTTCTTCAAATTTCACAATTAAAAATTTTTCAAGACTCAATACGTTTCAGTAATTTTAAATAAGAGAACATTTTTTTAAAGTCAACTTAATACGTCCTTCCGTCCGGTACGGGAGAGTAATAAAAGTGAATTTTTCAAATCATTTTTGTGTTATAAAAGATAAGACAATATCTATATAGTATATATAAATGAATAAAAAGTGATTCTTTACGAAAAAAGAAGATAAAATGCTTCTATTAGTTGTAGTAGGGAACGAGGGTGGTGATGAATCAAGGTCAATAAATGTACATTTGCTAAAGCGATTGTGTCCTTTGTATCTGAGGACTAAGGGGTTGTTCTGTTCCCTGGATAGAGACTATTTTGGGGTCGGTTCCTCTTTATGTCAGTGATCCATTGTCAACATTTCAGGATTTATTAATTATACAAGGAGGGGCGGGAATTTTCTTAAAGGACATAATAAAGAATATGAATTATTTTTTGCTGACATATTTTTATAAAACTGTTAAACAATAAGATCTAACACTTAGTAGTCAGGATTGATTGTCATAAAATGAAAAAGTACACTTAAAGGATCGGGTCTGAGTCGAAAGTTTTACTGAGCATATGCCTTAAAACAGTGTTGTTCAACCTGTGGGTCGCGAAGCCTCTATAAGGGGTCGCGTAAAGTTTCAGTAAAAAAACAATTTTTAGAAAAAAAACCGACTTCAAAAAATTAAATGCAAGAAATAAAATAATAAGAACTCAAAAATCAAATGAAATGCACTAAAAGGTATAAAATAATTATCTTATTTAGTTACAACTAAATGATGAAATTGTTACGTTAAATCACTTTTTGAAGTCGGTGCCAAACATATACATTTTATGAGTCGCACTCGACGGATCTTATTACGTTTGACGGGTAACAAACATCATCAGAACTTGGCCAAATTAATATGTGACCACTCCTTTCCAATAAAAAAAGAATCATCGAAATCGGTCCATAAACCAAGAATTTATCCGTGAACATATATATAGTATATGACGAAAAATGTCCAATACCAATAAAAAAAAACGGGACCAATCGGGTACGAGACTGAACCCACTGCAAAAAATCATCCAAATCGATCCACTTGGTAAAGAGAAATAAATGTTCAAATACAAAAGAACCCAGACATTATGTTGAATTGATAACCTCCTCCTTTTTTCAAAGTCGATTAAAAAAGAAAAAACAAAGTTTAAAAAAAAATTTATTAAGAAAATGTTAATTAAAGGACATTTGTAGGTTAACACAAATCAACATAATAAATATGAGTCACATTCACATTAATGTTTTGAACTAATTTCTCCCATCGTGTATCCGTATACATAATTATATATTTTTTTATTAATTTATATCAGGATTTATAAAAATAGAAGAATAAATCAATACTTTTTTACTGTTTTTATGTGTTTTTCACTATAAAAAAAAATGAAAAATTGTACAGAATTGCACGAGCCGAGTCTTTCAAAACCCTCTTCGAATACTTTGGATTTGAATAAAATATAATGGACAAGAGTGGTGGAGGAGTAGGGGGGTGCGGATTTTTCATGAAACTGACGGGGGTACTTTTAATAATTTCAAAAATCGAATTCAAGTTTTAGTAAAAATAAAAAGTAGCCATTAAAATATCATGATTCTGTATTTAATATACAATACATTATTATTGGTAAAAAATGTTTATCCCCTTTTTATCTATACTTGATAATAGCGCATAGTGTGCGAAGGCCAAGTTCGAGCATTGGTCGTACACGATGTACACTATTTACACCAACAATTTCGAAAATTAGAATCCAAAAATCTAGATTGTCATTCAAAATGGAAAGAATGCATTTTAATTGAAAATTCTATTTTAATTAATTATTCTTGGCGAATTTTACTTGGCTGCTTCCTAGATTTCACAATTTTTTCGAACTTGGCCTGTTTTTTCACAGAATGTTTTGGGTGGGATTGAACCTGGACACAAATTTCTTCTCTCTTAATACTAATCTATTAAAATTGATTAAAATATCTTTGGAATTTTTAGTTTATTTTTCTATAAGTATCGTAGATGTGTTTAAAGTTAATTTTTTCCAAATTATTGAATAAAAAATACTTGGTAGGTGTTGTGGTAGATGGTAGAATGTTTCATTAACACCAAATTCCTTAAAAACTATTAATTTTTTACTTTTATTTCAAAAGAAATTGCGAATTCTTCCCTCCTAATACTAATCTATTAAAATTGATTAAAATATCTTTGGAATTTTTACTTTATTTTTCTATAAATATCAAGGATTTTACAAGCTCATTTTGTTCATATTTTTTTTTTCAAAAATTAGAATATAACTTTTTAAACATAATCAGAAGTCTTTCAATATACTCTGTAATCGTAGGTATTAATATTAAAAAAAAATATTTTAATATTTTTCTTAAAATGGATTGAATCATCCTTAAAAGACTTTAAAATCTTAAACACACTATTTTATTTCGATATATAAATAATGAATAAATATTTATTAAAATGCTAAGTTCACATTCTAACTGGCACCCAATTTCTATAAGTTTCTCTTTTCATTTCATTCCTGCTATCAAAAAGTATGAAAGCATTATGATTATTTTTTTCTCCGAATTCCAAGCAGATAAAAATGTCGGCCAAATTATCGAGTTTCGTTTTAGTTTCAACCAAGTCTTAATGAGTGCATGTTCGATTCTCGTGTTTATTAGATGTCAAAATTCCGTATCTTCTCGAGCATCTAGGAAGAAATAGAGTAAATATGATATTATTATTAAGACTTTCTCTCTATATATGTTGTTTTAATTATTTAAGAAAATCATATTTTTTTTTATTTATTCATTTTTTTTACTAAATATAAAATAAGGGTTGAAAGAAAAAGAAATCAATTATAATTTATTAGTAATGAAGCTGTTGAAGCTTTTATTTTTGTGATTAATTTGATTGAAATTTGAATTTTTATTTAAATCACACATAATAAATTATAATTATTTATTGAACGAATAATACAATATAACTATGACGTTTCGATAGCAGAATAAGTTGATCGAAACGTCCTACTTAAATTGTATTATTTGTTCGTGTTCAATAAATAAATAAAAATTCAAATTTCAATTATAATTGAATGGATATTAATGAGTAGTCCAAAAAAAGAAGATAATTTATACTATCTTTTTATTTTTATTCATAAACCGACGTTTCGGAGGCTATTCCCTCCTTCCTGAAGAACGTCTTAAACGTCTTTTTTGGACTGCCTCATCAATATCCACTCAACTTCACTTATCAGTCCGTCTCCAAAAATGACTCCAATCTTATTAAATTATAATTTTTTCTATATATATTGATTACTTTCACATAAGATTTCACAAGAAAAAATTAATTAATCTTAATATTAAAATATTAGACTCAAATTTACTCATACACAGAAATTCTCAGCTTTTTTGCATTTTCATGCATAAAAACATAGAGAAAAAGTGGATATCGATGAGGCAGTCCAAAAAAGAAGAAGATAATTTACACTATCTTTTTATTCATAAAACCGACGTTTCGGAGGCTATTCCCTCCTTCTTCAGGGTTTTGAAAAGTCAGTGAAGGAAATCCAATGCGGCATTCCCTCTGTCTCCTCTTTCAGTGGCAGTAACAATAATATCTTGTATTTCATTCTCAGCAGAATTGTAGTAGTACTACTATAATTCTGCTGAGAATGAAATACAAGATATTATTGTTACTGCCACTGAAAGAGGAGACAGAGGGGTATGCCGCATTGGATTTCCTTCACTGACTTTTCAAAACCCCTGAAGAAGGAGGGAATAGCCTCCGAAACGTCGGTTTTATGAATAAAAAGATAGTGTAAATTATCTTCTTCTTTTTTTTGGACTGCCTCATCGATATCCACTTAATTCACTTATCAGTCCGTCTCCAAAAATTACTCCAATCTTATAGAGAAAAAATATTTTCTACTACTAGAGAAGTTTCGGTTTGAATCATCTAGACTAGATTAAACATTTTTAATATATTTTCATCAGAATCCACAACTTTTCGACATCTCATTTTGGAGTTGTTTTCAAATGCTGGATTTTATACTGTCTTATAGACGATTTCAAGGGGTTGGGAGAACGGGGTAAGTTTAATGGTTTTTCTGTATGGATTCCGATATACACGATAACTCAAGAACACTAATTTATATTATAAGAAGCTTTTACTGGTTCTAAAAGGTTTCTATTTTTGACTCTGAACAACTGATGAGATTTTGGGCTTCGGAAAATTAGAAAAAATTGAGTTTCTCTATCAGTAGTTTTTGAACGATTGAAGGTATTGAGCGCAAATTTGATCCACTTTTTAATGTAATATTTTTCTGTGTTAATTATTAACTTTCTAGCTCAATATATTAATTGGAAAAAACAATGTCAAATCAATATTTACGGAAAGCGTACCAAGTTTTGAAAAAGTTTCCCCTTTCCCATCAATTTTATACCTAGTGAAATATATGGATTAAGTGCCAAATGGCAATAATTTTTGTATTAACTAAATTAATGACTAACAGCAATGATGAAAAATGTAAATTGATTTAATTGAAAAGTTTTTATTTTGCCGAGAGTAGCAGAGCTATTGAATCATAAAGAGAAACAAAGAGGTTGTCCTCTGCTTGTTTCAAATAAACATACACACACATATTTAAAATACAACCTATGTTTATTTATATTATTTATTTGTTTGAGACTATAGTTTAGTATTAAAAAAATTGCCAAGCCTTCGAAACTATAGTCTCAAGCAAATAAATAATATAGGTATATATACATATGTATATTTGATATATGTGTGTCTATGTTTATTTCCATCAAGCAGAGGACAGCCTCATTGTTTCTCTTTATGTAAATTGATTACCTACTATCAAAGGCTTTAACAATAAAAAATATGTATCCAAAATGTAAAAAGATTTATACTTTACCATACAGGTGTAATCCTACATGGAAAAAGGGCTTTTTTGCTTCAATTTTTGCAAATATCTCAAAAACGGCTCAAACTGTTTTGATAAAAAAAATTGAACAAAACCATAGGGTTGTGGCCTATAAAAAAGCCCTAATGAGTCAACATCGAAAAAATTATATTTTACGTGATATTAATTATTTAACTTTTATATATAAGATTTTATCTTAATTTTTTAAATTTTTATGATATTTCTTATATTGAGTTTACTTAATCAGTTCTTCTTGGATGCAAGAAATAGCAACTAAAATACTCAATAAAAATAATTGTTTAAGTTGAATTCAAAATCAAAATTGGTAAAAAAAATTCAACAATTGAACTAGGAAAACTATGTTTTAAAATAAGGGAAGAAAATCTGGACAAGGACATAAATCCTGTCTGATCTTGAGAAAGTTTCATATTAGGTAAGTCTATTCAGTTGGTTTAATAAAGGCATTTCTTGTTTCGTTCAATTTTGTTATTGAAGGCTCAGGTGTTTGATTATACAAATAAAAACTGACGACAATTTGTATATTAGGTTCTTGGAAAAGATTTCCCCCAGTCTGTTGTCTGGCTTCTGATTGCGTTGGAGACCAAGACAATAACTTGAGCCACCCACCCTCTTTCACCCCTTTTGTGCATTTTCCATTGCTCGCCTCCCCTTCGGTCGCCATGACAACCAACTAACTACCCTTTGTCCGGCTTGCTGTCCCTCGGGCAGGGTAAGAACTTCTCGCAAACTGCCCATTCACTGTCTGCTTCATGGCAGTTCTCTTCTCTCCTACTCTCTTCGGCTTCTCTTTTCATTCTCTCCATTTGGAATCCCACCCTCGACCCTTTAGCCCCGGGGATAATCGCATGATAATTAAATCGCTAGGTCGAACATTAAGATAAACCTAGTTCGAGACTATATCATGTTATTATTCGTACTAAAATTTACCTTTCGGCCTTAATAGTGTGCGCGTCTCCGAGTGAATTTGTATTTATGTGTGATAAGCGCCAGCACTCAAAGTCTCGTCCACACTCCTATCTTTTGGTCAATTCGAACCTTGCCTGGCTTCAATCGACACAAGGGATGGTTACAATTGCAGGGGAGGCTACGTGTTTTTCTTCCCCTCAATTGGGGGAGGGTTCGTTTTGAAGAAGATGAGGTCCAGAAGGGTATGGGTGGAAAAGCTATAAATTAGACTGGCATTGGATCGAACCCCGGGGAGACTAGTTCGAAAACTTTCCCCAGGACTTAAACTCCCTTCTCCACCCAGGATATCAATGTTTTACTCTAGACGATTTGCCTCGGCTTCACCGGACTCCGGCTACTTAATTAGCCTAGAACAAGTTTCTTAAGAAAAACTCCCGACACAGCATGTTGGGAAACTTGACCGTTTCGGAGTTGAAGCCTTCATTCTCGAGATAACAAAAACTAAGAATCTAAAACTACTTATTAAGTAAATAAGCCCTTCATTGATCATCACTTTAATAAGACAGCTCTAAACATAGTCCTTAAAATCTTAGTTGCAGGCTAATTTTTGATTATCTACAATTAATCTAGACGCTCTATCATTAGCCAGCTATTTTGAGATCAATTACTCTTGCTAATATATGAATTATGATTAGACGTTCATCGCTCATTTAGAAGAATGTCTTGTTAATTTTATGTCTTTAATTTATTGTTTAGCTATTTTTTTATTTCTAATTCTATTCAGACTAACTGGGATCCTCTTTAGCGTATATCGGGTTATTTTTCAAGGTATTTTATTTAATTATTTATTTATATATCTGTGTGTAAAATGGTTATAAAAAAATACACATCTTTTAAAAAACAATCTTAAGAACGTTTTTTTTTATTATTTATATATTATATACTGATACTGATACAAGAAGAAGTTGCACCAAAAAGGTACAACCGGTAGTCCGCGGTGGACCCTTGTATCTTGGAAATAAGAAAAGATTTAGTGATTGGGTCGGAGTTGAAGGTATTCGTGGATGCGTGTCTTGAAAGATTGAAGGTTATATTTTGCTGGGAAGACGGTTCCAGTCTCTGGATATCATAGCGATTAATGAGTTGGCGAATGCGCGGTTAGAATCCATTTTAAACGCGTAGTGGAGTTGAATCTTAGAAAATTTAACCAAAACGTTTCGGGAAAAATTCTCCCTTTATCAATGGAAATTTTTTAATTGTAAAAAAAGAAAGAAAAAAAAGTGAAGAACAGATAAATTAATTTTTTAATGATTTTTTTATTATTTAAAACAATCAATAAATATTTTTTTCTTTTTAAAATGGTTATATATTATTGAAGGAGACAATAAAAGAGTGTGTCTTCTGCTGGAATTATAAATTTTATTTATTTATAACGAGACTATAGTTTCGAGGGCTTTGCCCTCTTCATCAGTCTATTACAATGGATTCACATGAATTAATTTATGAATGTTATATGTTATATTTATAACACCCGAGTTGTCCTTATTTTGATCAACAAATTTTTTTTTACTATAATTTGTTACCCAAATCAGCAATCGAGAGAGGAACCCAAACCAATTATCATTTTAGAAAATATTTTATTGGGGTTTCATGGATCTCGGTATAATTAGTATCTCTTTACAAGGAAATTTCTCATGCTTGCTTGACTATCTCCTGGTAAGCAATGTTGCCATGATGTGAAAATACTCTACGTTTAAATTTTAAAGTTAAAATTCGAACTTCCTTAAAAAAAAAGAGTAATAAAAATATTTAGTTTAAATTGTGTATTTTAAATTTTTCTATTTGTATGAATTCAAAACTATGACCGTTATTATTTATTTATTTTATTGCTTATTAGTTTGCAAGTTTGTATTACAATAGTCACTTTATAGGTAACTCAACACCAGAAGTTCTTAAAAATTACTACTTCTCGAAACGACGATACGCGAACTGTCTTTTGATTTAACCTAAAAATCTTGATTATTATTATTATTATTATTATTATTATGTTTAATTTATCTTTAGAAGTCATTTTCAAGCATGATTTTTTTCCCTGTCAGTCTGGATTCCGATACTTATGATACAATAATTCTAAAATAAAAGTTTGAAGAAAATTCAAAACCAAATTATTTAAATTTTCAAAACGAAGAACTAATTAGATTTTGGCCATTCTAATTCCAGAACCTCTGATTGAAAAATGTAGAAAAAACTTAATCGTTATAAGAGGAAATCTAAACAGTTATATATTAATCTTCATTATAACAATAGTTTACACTCCTGGATTTCAGCTTTAATCCTCTAATTATAAATTGAATTTTTTTGCGGAGGGTAACATAATTTTTATATATTGATGGAGACAATAAAAGAGTGTGTCCTCTGCTGGAATTATAAATTTTATTTATAACGAGATTATAGTTTCGTGGGCTTTGCCCTCTTCATCAGTCTATTACAATTGATTCACAGGAATTATTGTATGAATGGAAAGTTTCCATTCATACATTAAGCCCTCGAAACTATAGTCTCGTTATAAATAAAATTTATAATTCCAGCAGAACGCACACTCTTTTATTGCTTCCTTTAATTATAATTGATAACTGACTAAAAATAACAAACATCTAAAATTTTTAGAAAGCGTAGAGGAGTCTTAAAATAGTATTTACTTTTTCTCTAGCTAGCCTTGAAAGGGTTTTGTGCTATGTTGAATTCGGGCGTTTATTTTTATTTTAAATTTTTAAATAAATACTAAATAAATACGTAGGTAGTGCATTGGGGATTTTTTCCAACAACTTGATTATAATTACAATAATTATTATTGTATTTAGTAATTTAAACTTTTTTGCCATTTTTACTATACATTTTTTCATCTTTGGGATCTTTTCAGGGTTCTATAAAGTAGTGGTTCTTAACCTTTTATTAGCCTAAGTATATTCGCGGCCCCCTTAAAATCCTAAAATATTTTCGCGGCCATTACCCCCCCCCACCATTAGGTAACATTCTCGAAATTACCTACTCGTACAAAAACAAAAACTCAAATCTAACTATAATTCATAAATAAATCAAAAAGCAGAATTAAAACTTAAAATGCTTTATCAGATTGTCAGTAATAACATATTTCTTGAAAAATAGGTATAATATCTGCAAATGAAAGTATACTATAGTATAAAAATTGTAAACCTAGACTTATTAAAAAATATTTAGGTACACGGTTTTATTCAACTTGTAATTTTGTCTGTCTGTCTGTTTGGCTCACTTTTATCTATGCGGTCAACGTTCAACCATATTTAAGAAAATTGAGTCATTAAATTCATCTGTCACTTACATATGTATCACTTATAAAAACTAGTACCTAACATATTTTTTTAATTTATTTTTTTTATTTGTAAAGATATAAAAACTTAAAAATTATAATATTTTCTCGGCCCCCCTGTTAAGAATGGCTGCTCTAGAGCAGCGTTTCTTAAACTTTTTCATACACGACCCCATTTCGACTGTAAATTTTTTCGCCTCCTCGGATTATAGACATAATTATATGGAATAAACAATCATTTTTACTAGTAAATCATAAAAAATGATTTTAAAGCAAACCTTTGTTAAACATAACTCTGTATTATAATCTATTATAATAATGGGCTTGCACGACGTGATCTCTCTTGCTTTGTCCTTAAATAATTACGGGGGAATTCAAAAATAATTTAAAATCTAAAATTTTCAAACAAAAATACTAGAAAGCTGGGGACGGGGGACGGGAAGATGATAAATTATTTTATTATTCCAGTGGCGTATCCGGGGCAGTGTGGGAACACCGGATGGAGTTCAGGGCCAGTAAGATGCCCGCCAAAGGCGGTCTTCAAAGCTGGTAATTTTATAATTTATGAAAACTACATATTAAGTTTATATAGAGGGGTCGGGTTAGTCGAGCGGATAGCGTACCAGCCTGCTAATCATGTGGACCCGGGTTCGAATCCGACTAGAGGCAACCCGCTAAAAATCTGATCCTTACATAGAAGATAAATTTAATAACAGTATCGTAAATTGGCTAATGGCTAGAAGAGCTGAAAAGCAAAAAAAAATTATTGGTATTTTGATTTTTTAATAATTTGTAAATGCTGAGGAATGTATTACAAAACAGCAAAAGTATATATAAGGTCAATTCAAAATTTGTTGAAAATTCTGCCCTAATCCCAAGTCAAAATTCATTCAACTCGAATTGACTCAGTATTTAGTTAGTAATTAATTTTTGGTCGCTGCTCATTAGATATAATTTTTTCATTGTGATAAATGTTTATGTTTTGCGACCCCAAAATTTAGTTACGCGACCCATAGTTTAAAAAGCAGTGCTCTAGAGGCTGAGCCCTGAGCAGGTACACCTGTTCCAAAACTATCCAATTACGGCATTGTAAGTATCTATGCAATATTTAATTATTTGTTAAAATAAAACTCCTATTCTGTAATTAAAGAGGAGAGCATTAGTAAAAGTAGAGTACATAGTGCACACAACGATTTATTATTCCTGTAAGCTCAATTTTCGACCGTTACCGTTTACCATATTATAATTACACTTGATTAATTATATCAATTTTTTGGCATAGGGATTGAATTTTTGAACAGATTAGAAAGTCGTGCAAATGTTTATATTATCTTTGGGTTGAACAGTCGGGGAACGTAGAACTGTTCAAGCCTCTGGCAAGATGAAAATTAATCAAGCTTAAAATAGAAATTAATAATATTTTGCTACTTTATTCAAACAAGTGCCATAATATTAAATAGGGCTCTTCATTTCGTAATGATAATATTTTTCGAAAGGGTTTCTCTCTGTGTTTTATTCGTAAATCATAGATATTTTCCCGCTGATAATTGACCTGGAAAATAACGTTCTAGTTTGTTTGAATTTACCCTACAACAACAATTGAATTTCAAAAAATTATTCAGATTCAAATTTATTTATCTTTATATTTACAAAAACAAAAATATATAATATTTTAATTGATTTAATATTTAATTTAATTAAGAAGTCAACAAAGTGAGCTTCTTTTCATCATTTTTATACCTTTACTTAAAAGTATATTTGAATAAATCCAACTTATTTTGCATTTTTTTTACCTAAAAATTTGAAAATATAGCTTTATCCTAGCCCAAAAATAATAATATAGTTTTGTGGCTCAAATATCTATAAACCAATTTCTAATAATGGTCATGAATGAACATTTTTTTTCAATTTTTTATGATTTTCCCATTCAGATGTGACAATCAAGGGGACGGAATTGACTGGAACGGAATTGACATTAAATTAGGTTGGAGTTGGTGGTGTTTCACAAGGAGAAAAATTAAAATACAAAGATTTTTTAGTTTACTCTATATATTTCGAGCTCTTAACTCATCGTCAGGAGAACATTGACAGTCAATGTTGAATTGACATTAGAGTATTTTGATTTGGTAATGTAGGCAGAGACTGGCTTAAAAATATAGAAGGTTACAATTTTGGTTACAATTCACTAAAAGTAAAACAAAACTAGAAAAGTTTTTTTAAATATATATTTTTATATGAATTTTATCGCAGGGACGGAAATAACACTAATGAACGACATAATTAATCACCTATCTCTATGAAGTAATTTTTCTGTGTTACCATATGAATAAAATTAACACCACTGATTGCCATTAACAAACCAACTCACCATCTGACAATAATTTCTCTCTTGAACATTGTAGTGGTGGCGTGAGTCAAGTTAAATAGTAAAGCTATGTTGGGGACAGAATTGACACACTGTCTTTGGACAATTTTAATAAATTTTTTTAAACAAATTTTTTTTTTTTTTTTTTATTTAATGTCACCGGGAACAAAGCCCATTTAGACAGCACATAAGTAAAGTGTTAGTAGGGTTAGTGAGGGAGCCCAGTTTTCAGCCGGTAGAAATTTTTATTCGCCAGCTAGGATCGAACCCCGGCCTCCCACTTCAACATCGTCATAATCGATCGATGCCGAAGCGAAGCCAGTGCGTTAGCCAACTGAGCCAACCCGGTTCCCAACAAAATTTTAAATAATTAAAAAAAACTTTATTAAATTATATAGTCTTCATTCATCTTTTTTTATTTAGGTGATATTTTATTCAGTCATACCTGAACATTTTTCAAGTAAATACACTAGTTTAAAGATTTAAACAGCCAAATTGGACAGGGGACGGAATTGACTTTTTGTAGAAACAAATTCCCATTATAGGATAAATTTTAGACTAGGTATTTATTTATTTTTTTAATGCAAAATTGTATATTTTATATTAAAAATTGAACCCATTCTTGTGTATAATATTTTCTTAGACTTCATTCCATTTTTTTTTTCAAAATTTCCCAAAAATTTAACGAATGTGATAGTAAAATTTGAGTAAACACAAGAATTTAATATTTAGAAAAATACTTAAAATTATAAACGGTAAAAAATAAGCTTTTTTTATAGTTTTCTAGCTCTGTCTACAAAAAACTTCTTACTACGGCATAAAAATTAGTTTTCTTGTTAATCTTCTAGCTCTATGTTTTTTCTTATAATTATATTGATGTAAGAAAGAGATACACCAAAAAGGTGCATCCCTAGAGGCCTGGATTGGCCCCTCTATCGTGAAAAAAGAAGAGGAAGAGCGGATTTTATGGGCTGGGTAGGAGATGAAGGTATCTCTGGATGCGGGTCTTAAACAGCTGAAGGTTATAAGATGCGGGGAAGACGGTGGCTGGAATCCAGGTCCAGTCTCTGGAAGCCATAGGGATAAAAGAGTTGGCGAAAGCCTTGGCTGTACCCTCAAATTGTTTTTTTAAAGGTGCCTTAGTTGTTTTTGAGGAATGTGAGAAAAAACACAAAAGCAATAACGTACTGGAATAAAATGTTACTACTCCAAAATAAGGGGATGTAAGAATATCTCATGATAGAACTGAAATTACAAACGTAAATTTCGTAAAGTTAATATTATTATTATATTACTATAAAGATAAGTTGCTAGATGAGCGTTGCTCAGTTGCAACATTCAGGAGGTGTTTTTAATGGGTTTGACCCCCACACTACTAGGGCCTAGAACTCTAGTGCCTGTTTGGAGGTTATCAACGACCCTACAAAAAAAATACTCTAATGAGTCAGGTTGGCGGAGTGGTTAAAGTGCATGCCTACTAATCAAGCTAGCCAAGGTTCAAGCCCGACTCGCTGAAAATATTTGACCGGCTATAATCTGATTCCTTCAGGGGAAGGCAATGGGGAAACCAACCCTGTAAAAAATTTCCATAGGAAAATTACAAAGGAGAGGATACTCTCCATAGTAATCGCCGACGCTCGGAATCGAATATGGCACTTGAAGAAGAAGAATATTATTATAACATTGTTATTGATATTTATACTTATATTGTCAGTAAGTGAAAAAATGTATTCAAAGATGCGCAATAAGAAATCAAATAATTTGTTTTTTGAATTCGATTCAGTGCCATGACGTCAGAGGTCAGTTTTACAATGATGAGATCTTCTGCGCACTATTTTCATATTAGCCGGCTATAATTTTGCTAATGCGATGTCTGTTTGTACATTGGTATTTCCCGAAATAAACAAAAATACCAGTCAAAAAGCAAAAATAAAATAAATTATATTTTAAAAAAAAACATGATTCTAAAAAGCATAAAATAATGTAATACTTAATCAAAAAGTGTGGGGTCCAGAAACTTTTAATTAATTTCGACAAAGTGTCCCACGCTTTTTGATTAAGTATTACATTATTTTGTACATTTTAGAAGCATGTTTTTTAGTTTTTTTAAAATATAATTTATTTTTTTACTTTTTAGTCTTAATTGTTTTTATAGAGAAAAGTTTGCGGAATTTAACAGAATAACATGTATTTATTTTTATTATTTTTATATAATTTCAATTAAATTGAGTAGGTAAACTATTATTTATATAGAGAAATGTTTACGGAATTTCACAGAACAAAAGTCACATTGATACAATGATACAGGTGAAGCTAATATAAAGCATGTAAAAATAGAAATCTTTAGAAAAACTTCTATTATAGATACCTAAAATTATTTTAATTTTACTAATGATAAATGAATCTCTTATTTACATGAAAGTAGACTTGACAACCGTCCCGTCCTTTTTCTAGGGACCTGGAAGAGGCGTCTCGAGAAAGATGTGTGCGGAAAGCTAATTGTCCCGTTATACTCGTAAGAGGTGTCGATAATTTAAATTGAATATTGCGATTAGATGATTAAATATTAAATAAAGATTCAATAATCTATACCAAAAGAAATGTGGTTTAATTGACTAATTCTACTAATAAACCTTCCACTGTTTCAATGTTTCTGCAAATTTCATGCTTTCCTATACTTAGATAACATTTTGCTGCCCCCCGCTTTTTTCAGCCCCGTCCCTCATTTAAATGGTCAATTTCTCTCTAATCTGTGAACTAAAGTTGGCCCCCCTACCTCGAAGCTACTCTTTAAGAGCTAAAATAATAATCTAGAGTGGTGAGAGGGGGTTCGAAAGAGATGCCTGTTTTAATCAAAATATGTATGCAATTCTGCAACAATTATTCATCCTGACCAATAAATATTATTTAGTGCATTGATTATTGTTTGAAATGATTCTTTAAAATAAACAGGTCTCCATTAAAAAAAATATTTCCGTTGAAAATGCGCGCATGGAAAAATGATAGGCAAAATGATGATTTTCTAAAATATATTATTTTTTCATTTCATGATTGTCAAATAATATTTTAATGTCTGGTTTTTTAAGGCCGGACTTTGGACAGGAATAAAGCTACTATTTTCCCATTCGAGTTTTGTTTATTACTAATTAAACACTCATGCAATTGAATTTTCATTCAGCATGAATCAACAAATTTCAAATAAAAATGTCATCGATCAAATATTATGTAAATTTTTATATTTAACCGAACTCATTGAAAAAAATGTTTATTTTTATTCTTAACATTCAAATTGATATATAATTGGGTGAATATGGAATTGCAATGAAAATAAGAAAATCATTTTTATAAATAACTGAAACAGAATAGAGGAAAATTAAAATTTAAAATGTTTCTTTTAAAAACTTTTTATTTTTACTCAAATGGAAGTAATGAGATGCCCTCAAAAATTTGCATACAATTTTCCACCAGAAATATATAATAGATAATTCGCAATACTGGGGTCGGCGCTCGATGTGTTACCATCTACCGTGAAAATATTTTAAACGATGCTTTGTTACCTTGGGTACGTAAATAATTCGGTAGAAACCATTGGACTTTTAAACAAGACTCGGCACCATCCCATAAAGCCCGTGAAACCCAACGTTTTTTAAAAGGAAAAGTTCTCAGCTTCATTTCTTCACAACAATGGCGACCATACTATATTCTCCGGACTTAAACCCAGTGGATTTCTCGATATGGTCCATTCTTGAGAGCAAAGAATCAACTAAAAAATATCAGACTGTCAACGCCTTATTGCTCTTCGCTGAGGATGGGACAAAATACCAACAGACCGCATTCGTGTAGCGTGTGAAGCATTCCCAGACAGACTAGATGCTATTATTCGCCCCAAAGGTGGCTACATTGAACAATATAACATATTTTTCTAAAAATTTGAAATGGTTTTACGATATACTGAAGTTTAAAAAAAAATGACAAAATTACAGCATTTTTAAATGGTAACACTTCGAGCGCCGACCCCTGCATGTTGTTCCCTCAATTTTTTATATAAAAATATTTCTTGAAATGATTAGAATGCCTTAGAGAACTTTTTGACGATGTAATTCAATATGAACAACACTAATTGTGAATTAGTATTTTATTATGTCAGTGGTGTTTTTAGGTGGACAATTTGTACAAAATTTGTTTCGCCGAGAAAATAGTTGCTAATGATGCCGTTTCTCGGCGAAAAAATGGAACACCTTTCCCAAGACTTAACAATCTTAATTCTTTTAAAACTCGCCTCCCTACCTCGAGTTGAACCAAAATAAATAATTAAGACTATGGTAGTTGGATATTTATTATAAGCTTTTGATAGAAACCACATTCTGCACTATTTAACTTATATCAACGAACAAACCGTGCAGACATTGCCTCCTCAATTAAATTAGACTTATGCAAACTTAAAAACTGGGGATCCCAAAACTTAGTTAACTTCAATGCAGTGAAAACTCAATGTTGCCTTATTTCTAGGCGCGTCGACAGAAACCTCCCAAACATATCATTCGACTCAAACTCCCTAGAATTTAGCGATAAAATTTCAATGCTAGGCGTAACTCTAGGGTCTGACCTTTCATGGAATGACCATATCTCAACCACTGCTAAAGCTGCAGCTCCCAAGCTTGGTTTCCTATTTAGGTCTAGACGCTGTTATACTCCCAGTCAACTTCTTATACTGTAGAAGGCTCAAATTCGTCCTTGTCTCGAATATGGCTCTCATCTGTGGAGGGGTGCCTCCAAGCATTATCTTGCTACACTGGATGCGATTCAGAAGCGAGCAATTAAATTAATAGGAGACCCGTCTCTAACCAACTCACTCGACTCCCTGGCTCACCGAAGAACCGTTTCTGCCCTTTCCCTGTACTACATTTTATCACGGTGTCTATTTAGTCGAGCTGAAATCAATTATCCCCCCTAAAGCCCCCTTTACGAGAAACACGCGGTTTTCTAACGCTCAGCACCCCTTCGCTGTCAAATTGGATAAAAGTCGAACAAGCGCTTTCGCCAACTCTTTTATCCCTATGACCTCCAGAGACTGGAACTCTCCTGCCACCATATTTCCCGCGACTTATAACCTTCAGCTATTTAAGACCCGTATCCAGATAACTTCGACCCCCGCCCAGCCCATAAAATTATTTCTTCTTCTTTTCACGATGGAGGGGCCAACCCAGGCCTTTAGGGGTTGCACCTTTTTGGTGTAACTCCTTCTCTCATCATTTTTTTCATTTAAAAAAAAACTAACACCGCCTAGTTCATACGCAGCTTTCATTCTTCTGGGCGCATACTGTTGCCTAAATACAGGCGCACAAACTTTTTTATTTATTTTATAATTAAATGTATTTTTCATACATATATTATATTAAAATATTTACAAATTTTAATAGTAAAGTTATAATATTTCTCAATCGAAATGTTCAACTGTCCCTCTTAAGAAATATCATCACATACTACTTATTGATGTATATCTGTCACATTTTAAAATAAATCTTAATAAATCAAGTTCAAATTCAAACTACATTTTGAGGACTTTAATTAGTAAAGTTATTCATTTATATTTTATAATTCAATATTTTTCTTATACGTGCAAAAAAAATTTTTAATATATTTTTTTTTTTTTTTGAAAAAATTTAGAAACAGAGTTGTCTTTTATAGTTTTATTTCAGAAACCTATAAAAAAGATTTTTTCAAGATTTTATCTTTTATATTCTAATTTCAGAGTTTACAGTTTCAAATCTTAACTTTAAGAAGTTTAAATTGCTCAAAAAAGGAAATTAATCATCCTTTTCGTACATCTTAAACGGAAGAATTTAAGCTTAGGGAGAAATTAAAAATAAATTTATGTCAAAAAAAAATTCTGTCCGAAACAAACGGACACTTTTTGGTTTTCATTTCAATTTGAAAAAAAAATCCCTCTTTAACCCACTAGAAAGAAATGAACTTAACTTTTCACATTAGCTTGAATATAATTAAATAAACAATAAACCATTAGTAAATTAACAATAGAAACACAGGCTAATTAGCTTTGTTTTTAGAAATAATATATCACAATCTTTTAAATACAGAAGCTCATATTTGCTTTAGAGAAATCAGAATTTCAAAATCAATTAAACCTATTAAATCTTTACTGCTGATTTTCATAAGAGCGTTGTATGTATGGTAAATATACAATAAAAATAAAAGTTCATAAGTTCAAAAATAATACTTTTTTTTATATAGTTTCATTACGCATTCTGAATCTGACATTCTGGGAAAAAATGTAAATGAAATTCATATGGATCGTAACGTAGCAGAGCACTTTGCCCTTGTTCTGAAATCTTTCATAAGCATCAATAACGTATGCAATTCTTACACTTTTATAATAAATAATAAAATTCCTGCTGAAGTTTTATTTGTGAGATTTTACAAAAAAATATTCAGGTTTTATGAACAACAAAGTTTATTTAATGGACATTTCACTAATACAGTAGAGTCCCGAAAACTCGGTAGGTACTCGATAACCCGGCAGCCGGATAACTCAGTCACACCCTGGCAGGGCGAAAAACGGACGAATTTTATGTCAGGGTTGTCCAACCTTTTGAAGGAAAAACAAATGCCTCGGGCTGCATATAAAATTGACAAATTCCATTGATATTTGTTAATCAAAGATTATAGTTAATAATGAAGAATAATGATATCCACCATGGCAAAGAGGCAAAAAAGTCATAGCATAATAAACTTTGAATTTTTTCTTCAGGATTCTGTTTTTAAATTTTACCAATTCAAAAAGTTTAAATTTCTGAAATAAAAAATATTTTTAAAAATTGTAATATTAGATGAAGAATGATTTTTAATTTTTTTTTTTTTAATGCAATCGAATGCAAGAAGGGGTGCACCAGTAAAGATGCAGCTCCTATGGATCTCGAAAGACCCTTGCATTACCAAAGAAAAGGGAAAGTTGATTAAGTGAGAGGGTGGAGACGTAGGTGTCTATGCAGTCGGTTTTGAAGGTTTGAAGGTTATAAGTGCTGGGAAAGATGGAGGCTGGGAGAGAGTTCCAGTTCCTTGAAGTCATGGGGATATACGTATTAGCTAATGAAGCGGTCCGGCACTTTTCTAATTTGACAGCGAAAGAGTGTTGGGAGTCGGCAAAACGCGTGCTACGCGCAAAGCATGCTTTGGGGGGAATTATTGATTTTATCTCATCAGACCACCTGCCGTGATAGTATCTATAGAAAAGAGAAAGGGCAGAGACATTTCTTCGATGAGCTAGCGATTATTTGTTACTTGAAAGTTGAGCTTATAATTTTGCTTTTGGTGGATTTTATTCTCGAAAATAGCTTGATGTATATTATGTAAATTTATATTTCTAAAAAGTGAATAAATATTGAGAAACCAGGAGGAATATTTGTTTATAGGTAGACAATTTTTATAGAATTTTAATAAAGAAATATTATTAAATATTTCTTTCAGTTTAATGTCTGATTGCACTTCCATACATTCAACCAGAAAGTTTGCAATTAAAATAATTGAATCTATAGTAAAAATGGTTCAAAATATTCCAAAATTTCTGATTATTTTTCGGAAATCTTGATATACCCTATTTTTCACATTCAAAATTAAAAACCTGCCTTTTATTCTTCGAAAATCTTCTAATTTCTTCTTATTTTAGAAAAAAATAAATAAATACAAAATTATCAGGTCAAATTGTATCAGATATTTTTATCTTTTCCAGTAACATAAAAAACTCAATGTTTTAAGAAAATTTATCATTTTAAGTCATGTTCTTTGCTGTGCTGGGCCAAGGTTGTACAGCCCTGTTTTATTTAATAAAGGCTCTATGCCTTCATAAAGTACACACTTTTTCTTTATAATTAGTAGAGGTGTTGGTGCAAGGTGAAACATCTTTAATAAAGATAAGAGTAAATAGTAAATCAACATTAAATATAATATTTATTTACTCTTATCTTCACTTTTCCTTTGTTTAAGGGTATTTGGCCAGTTTATTCTTTGTGTTGTATTCTCATGCAAACAATACCTTACATACAAGTACAGTGGTGTATTTTCTGAGGAAACACTCGTACTTATTCTTTTTTAACCCGGAATTTTCACAAACTCGGCCACATTTCGGTCCACATTAGGCCGAGTTTTCGGGACTTTACTGTACCTAAAAAAGTTTTAAATTAATTAAAAATCCTTAATAATTCCAATGGTCTGGTTTTCATTAAATGTAACACTTAGGCAGCATTTATCTGAATGAGCCATTTTGCTTCGACCGATACTCTGTAATTCAAGCCAATTGTCTTGTGTCTTGAGTTCTGTAGTTTTGAGAGTGGATTGACCTTTTAGTTTCAAAACCGAGTCGCCGGCCAAGTTTCAAGCCCGGCATCCTCGTTTTTCTCTGGTCCGTTTTCGAGGTGTCTAGTTCGGGAACCAACTTGGGGGGGATTATGTGGCCTAATTTTGATAATGCTTATACCCCGGACACAATAGCCGTAATCTATCTTACAAGTTGGCCGTCGGTTCTTGCGCCCTTGCACCCTTACGCCCCCAAGTCTCCTTCCTTTTCCTTTCTCCCCCATTAAGTCACAGAAATGGCTCCGCTCCTCGGGATTAGCATTTTGTCCCAAGCTATTGTCTGCACGCGCTGAATTCTCGACATATCCGGTCACTTCACAATTGATTTATATTATCTAAGTGACCTAAGGTGAAGTTTTGTCAATCTCCCTTTTAGAACATTTTTCTATAAAGTTAATTTAAAATAAATTAATTGGAATATTTGTTTCTTTCTATTTAACCAAATTAAATAGATTAACTAAATCTTTTCATTACAAAAAGGCTTTATATTATTGGTATTTTAGAAAATCGATAATATAAATAAATGTGTCATTAATCGCATCCATGCTTAAAATGCTTTAAGGTAGTTCTATCGCGACAATAGTAGCAACAAGTTAATTCTAGAGTATATAGTACAGACATTAAGGATTCATAATTCATAAACTCAAAACTTTTTGCTGTTTATGTACCACTACTAACCAATTCCGTGCTCGTTTGAAAAATCTGGCAACACTGTCCGACCGTATATATATTATCATAGAAATTTCAGATAAAGTACATTATAAAGGGAGATTTATAAAACAAATAGTTCTTAATAAGCGATTGAAAGCTGTTGCGACAATGACTGAAGCGAAAAATTGTCAATAAAAGTACTAAAGCTAATCCAATTTTTAGGTTAAATAAATGCATTGTTGCCAGCATTGTGTAAATTTTTCATCAATTATTAATTATTATCTCAGAAACTGTGTTGTAACTATGAATTAAAATTTTCTTAAAAATGTATTAGTTATTGTTTAATGTTGGTTTAGTTTTTTATAACAATAGTAAGAAGAGTTTCTTAATTATAATTAAATATGTATGTAAACTTTCCGATATCCCGTATAGTGCAATGTATAAGAGTCTGAAAAACTCTATCTTTGGAATTTAATATCTTTGGAACTATATTGTTCATAAATTTCGTTTTTACACCAATCAATGCAGAAGTATTTAAATAATAATCTCTCTAAATTTCAAAAAAAATCCTAAGAAAACGGGTATGGTGATTCAACTACCTTATTTGAAATCGTAGGGAGTTGGATAAAATTAAATTATAAACAGAGTTTTATCTTTTAATGTGCCAAACGTTTCGTCATTTTATTTTTGACTTCTTCACTGGATGAAATAATGAGAAGGAATACAATCAAATCACAAAAATAATCATTATATACTTTTCACATACGTTAGGTTACTTTTTTAATACTTCATTAAATAACTCAATTGTCTGATGTTGCTGAAACTATGAGATAAAACATATCAATAAATTAAAAATTAATTCAGAGAGTTACAATTGTCCTTTGTTCTACATATTAAATATATCTTAAAACACGTTTGGTATATTAAAGGATAAAACTCTGTTTATAATTTAATTCTTATTATAACTTCCTAAGATTTCAATTAAAGAATAATAATAATACATTTTTACATATAAAATTTATTTTATTTTATTTATATAATTTTAAATCAAATCAATTGTTTTAATTGAAGATTCTATATGGGATGTGGGCATCTCATGAGTTTATCATGCACCTGGTTAATATAAGTCTGCCCTACTCAAGGACCTCAAGGACAAATTAAATATACTCAAGGAAATCTCAATTATTTTGGAAGCAATGAGGTGCACGCAACTTTCCGTCTGCTTATTTCTGTTTTTTTAATATAATTATATTAATTTCATCATCAGTGAAGCATGAGATGCACTTACTATTACTTTAACATCCAATTCAAATTGGTTGAATATATTCTAGGCCAGCGTTTCCTAAATTGTAGGCCGCGACCCACCACCGGGTCGTAGAAAAATTTTGCCGGGTCGCAAAAAAAATTCTAAAAAAACAATTTTTTTTAAATATTATTTTTTTACATTATTTTAGACTCTAACTGAATTAACACCAACCATCAAAAAAATATGATATTTTTCCATTTAATGATAGATTCCACGATTTCGAGTGGTTAATAAAACTAGCTCATTTGTGCGGCATATTTGCTACATTTAATGAATTGAATTTAAATTTTTTGGTTACGCTGTCAAAAGGAGTATCGAAGTGTAAGCGAAAAAGCGATACAATTTTTAATGCATTTTGTCACCACTTATACCTATGTGTGAAGCTGCGTTCTCAACCTTGGTGTACTTAAAAAATAAATATCGAAATAGATTGGATGTCGAACCTAATTTGAGAATAAAATAAACATCATTACCTCCTAATTTGAAACTGTTATGTGATGAGAAACAGCATCATCCTTCGCACTAAGGATAACATATGGAAACAAGTTTACTTTTTTCAACTAATAAAGTTTACTTCATTTACTAAAGTTTTAAATGAATATAATTGTTAATTTTTTAATTACTTATATTTTTATTCTATAATCATTTTGCAATTTTTGTGTATCAAATAAGCAAACAACTTGATTTTTATTAAAAAATAAAATTTGTTTTGTAAATAAATGCGTTTTTTTTTCATAAGGCTGGTCGCAAAAAATTTTAAAACCTCTTAGCGGGCTGCGGTTAAAAAAGTTTGGGAAACACAAATTAATAAATTTTCTTCATTTATATTATATTTGCTTTTTTCTTTATATACATAATAGAAGAAAACATTGTTCTCAGAGCAGAAACGAATTTAACCAGCAAGAATGTTCTTAGATATGGGACCGCTTAAGTCTTAAGATATTGTGGGCTGTTAACATTTTGCAGCCAACCCAGCCACAGTTCTTCCAACACACTCTCTCTCTAACTACTAAATAAAATATTTCGCATATAAACATGTATTATTAATCTATACATATAAAATTAAGGTTTTGCCTGTACGTTGCTCCAAATCCCGCCAAATTTTGGTTGCACACGTTTCAAGCAAAGTTATGAACGTAAACACCCTCAACAAAATTCCTTTCTGTCTGTATGTCTGTCTGTTTCAGTGGTTTCCGCGAAAAGTTGCTCGCGATTCACATAAAAACGGCTGAATGTATTATTATGAAATTTCATATTTGTATCAGATGTCTTCTAACTTACGTTTTTAGCTATATAACATTTTGATATTTTGACCCCAAAAGGGGGTTTGGGGGCGGGGGGCACGAATGAAAATTATCAAATAACTCCTAAACTATTAACTCTACGGCAAATTTTATAATGAGCAAAGTTGTAGGGGGTGTGATTTTAGATAACTTTTGTTTAAAAAATTGCCCCCAAACACCTCCCAAAGGGGGAGGGTGAAAAATATGTAAATTCTTGCCCTTGGAGCAAATTCAACCAAATTTTGTATACATAATTTGTGGGCCTCTAGAGAGCTAGAAATGCAAAAACTAACCACCCAAAATGGGGGGAGGGTCAAAAAATGAAAATTCTTTCTCTTGGACCAAACCTAACCAAATTTTGTATACATAATCTGTGGGTCACTAGAAGGCTAGAAATGCAAAAACTGAGTGCGGGGGGTGGTTGCAGTGGTGGAATGGAGTGGGGATGGGTTAGAGTATGGGGTGCGCGGGGCGGAATTGGGGTGGAGTCCAGGGGGCTTAGCGGGGGTGGGGTCCAGGGGACTGGGCAGGGGTGTAGTGCGCATGTTTGGAAGGCACGGGGTGGGGTCCGGGGTGGATGGGGTGCGGGTGGTGGTGTGGGGCGGGGGTTGGGCGTGCATGGTCCGGGGGGTGGGGGGTGCTGGGTGGGTTTCGGGGGTTATGGTGGTGAGAATGGGGGGGTGCTGGGTGGGTTTCGTGGGTTGGGGGTCCAGGGGGCGTGTTCTCCGGCTAACAAGAGGGCCGCCCGCGGACCTTGCAGCTAGTATTTTATAAAAGAAGAATGGCTATATTAATTAATATAATCAAAATTAAAATAAATTTAATCTTTATTTAGTAGATTTTTCGATATATAATATCCGAGCTCTTTACTTTTATCTTTAATCAATATAAAATGGATTGATTCATTGATAAAATAAAATGAAAAAAACAATATCTAAAATTAATATATTTTTCTTTGTAGTCAATTAATTAATAATAATTTGTGAGATCACAAGATCAAAGTTGTAAATACTAGTTGTTTTATTTTATACTACAAACAAGTTTGTTGGATATAAAAATTGTCAAGTTATAAATTTAATATCAAAGAACGTAACAAATTTTCTTTTAAATCAATTGAAGAACGTTTTAGATCCCTATAGCTATGATTTAAGCAACTGCTATGGAATTTGGTACCCGTTTAGACCACAACTCTTTTATCGGCGAAGCCGACAATCTCAAACGTCGTTTGTTTCGAACTTGACCCCTTTTTCAAATTTATATTTGTGCTCAGATATCATTAATTTTTCAAAAGTTTTATCCTTTTATTTATCTAAATAAATACATAGCATTTAATGACACCAGGGAGATTGATTAATATCTTTTCTAGTAAGATTTACAGAATATATTTTGAATGGACATCTATATAATATTTTGATCGGACATCTATATAATATTTAGTTAGTCATAAAAAATGATTTGTGATAAATAACCGATAAATATTTTGAATTGAATGAACACTCTTGAACAAATTATAGCTTAGTATGTATTTAAAACCCAACCGCTTTCGATTTTTACTTTACCATACAGGGTATGGTCAAGTATTGTAATGGTGCATGAAAAAAGTGTTTTTTTTTGCTTCTTTTTTTCGAAATATCTAAAAAAACGACTCAAATTATTTTGGTTAAAAAAATTGGGCGAAACCATGGCATTTCGGTATACAAAAAAGCCCTAATAAGTGAACATAGAAAAAATTATATTTTTCGAGATAATAATTGTTTTGTCAAAATGTCTGTTAGTCTTTTAGTTAGTCTGGTATTCTGTTACCACTACGTGTTTTACCAAATTTTTGTGGACGAGCTATCTCAAAAACTAGTGTGAGTATCAAAACCAAATTTCACACATAGTATTGGTGCTATGATCTGATTTTATGTGCATATCGACACAAAATGAAGGGACGGAGGAGGGGGTTTAAAATTAAAAATCTAGGCCATTTGAGCAAACTCGATCAAATTTTGTATACATAATCCTCGGGCCCCCAGAAGGCTAAAAATTCAAAAACTAATCGCCCAAAATGGGAGGGCGTTCAAAAAATGAAAATCTAGTCCCTTGTTCCAAACTGAACCAAATTTTGTATACATAATCCGTGGGCCCCCAGAAGACTAAAAATGCAATAACTACCCCCCCCCCACATGATTATAAATAATTTAATTAAATATTATATATAAGAGAGGGTCCAGGTTGTATGGTAAAGTCTAAGTGGATGGCCACATTCGAACGTGTCAATTTATTTCCTTTAATTGTAGCCCAAACGCTAGCTGTATGCCAAATTTTAGAATTCTAGGATCAGCGGAAGTACTCCAAGTTTTTGATATGTGAATGAGTCAGTGTTAAAAATGGGACTTTTCAGAGCTTAATAACTCAAGAATTATAATAGGTTTGTTCATGAAATTTGGAATTCTAGGTTTTCAAGGGGGCCTAATTAGACAAACAAAATTTCAAGTGCTTAGATCTAATAGTTTTTGAGTTATGGGGTGGTCAAAAGTTCGTGTAAAAATACCCATAACCGGTGCGTCGCCCGTTTTTCCGAACTTGGCTGACACCGTGTGTCTAGATTTCTTATAAGTAAATTATATTTTTCAGATATTTTATTCCAAGTGTTCTGGAATTATGGGAGGGGGCATGATTTGGCCGTTATTGTACATATTTAATGGATGTTTGTGAAATCACATGCTTTGATATAATACTGCACATAAAAAGCTTTGGATTTTTTTTTAGTGAAATTAGACATAATATCTAGCTGTAATATTATTATTTAGTTTCTTTTTTAATTTTTAATTAGAATTTTATATAAATAAATGCCATGTCTATGCTAAATGTTTGCGTGATCAGTAAGATATTCTGTTACACACAGAGCAACGAACATGCGAGTCGCATGACGAGAATTTTTGAAAAATACGTAGATCTGCCAAGTTTATTTATTTATATTTGAAAAAATTTTCTCTTTAGAAGAGACAGACTGGTAGAACCATTGACTCCTGAAGAAGGAGGAAATAATCCTCCGAAACGTTGGTTTAAAAGAAAAGGAAAAAATTATATTTAATTAATTTAATTAATTCTAACTATTTTAATGCTTCGGCTATGCGAAAACAATATCAACAAAATTGAATGCTTCTATACAACAATCCAAAGAAAAATAGAACTTCCAACAAATATGACAATACTTCTTTCTTATTTAAACCGCAACGATGACTTAAGTAGATATATTGTTAGATACATAATTTCTTTAGGAAAAATTAATTAATCGCATAAACAGTAGAAATGTAATTTAAAAAAAATACTTAAAATAATGTATGTTTCTTACTTTTAGCTTGTAAATCTTATGTACCTAATTAACATTACAATTATATAAAATTTTGTAAAAATATGTATTTTATGTATCACTGACCAAATGTTCTAACGGACAAGGTCAATTTTAAATAAAAAAAAAAATGCTTCGGCTAGGGAAGGAAAAAATTTCAAACACTGCTGGAGGAGAGATGAAGGAATCATCTTGTTTGTTTCCCTCATTGACCCTTTGAAACCCTGAAGAAGGAGGAAAGAATCCACCGAAACTTTGGTTTAAAAGGAAAAGAAAAAAATTCTATTTTATGGTAAATGCTTCTGCTAAGGAAGGAAAAAATTTCAAACTCTGCTGGAGGAGAGAAGAAGGAAAAATCTTGTTGTTTCCCTCATTGACCATTTGAAACCCTGAAGAAGGAGGGAAGAATCCTCCGAAACGTTAGTTTGAAAGGAAAGGAGAAAAAAAGAAAAAAATGACAGTCCAATAAATACACCTTATTTGGAAATGTGATTATTTTTTCTTTCTTCACTACCCTTGGGTTGCCTTGAATTACTTTATTTATTTATTCATTTTTTAAAATTAATTATAAGTAACAATGTAGCGAGTAGTGTGGCCGCTATCAGAAAATCTAGTTCATTCACGTGGTAAATTTATACAGGATGGGGCATAAAGATCTACCACATTTTGAAGAGGTATAAAAAAATGAAAAAATTTAACTAGAAAAAAACTGAATATATTTTTGAAAAGAACATAAAATAATTTTTTTCTTAAATGTGTTTTAAACATTATCAGACAAAAGGAGGAAGGGGGGGGAATAAAATTCTAGCCCTTTCGACCAAAATCAACCAAATTTTCTATACATATTCTGTAGGCCCCCAAAAGGCAATAAATGCAAAAAATAACCACCCAAAACGGGGGGAGGGTCAAAAAGAAAATTCTAGCCCTTTTTACCAAACTCAACCAAATTTTGTATATATATTCTGTGGACCCCAGAAGGCTAGAAATGCAAAAACTAACCAAATTTTATATACCTACATAGTTTGGTCGAAATGGCTAGAATTTTCATTTTTGACTCCTCCCCCTTTTTTGTCTGATATAATGTTTAAAACTGATTAAAAAAAAATATTTTTTTTTCTTTTCAAAAATATATTCGGTTTTTTTTCTAGTTAAATTTTTTCATTTTTTATACTTCTTCAAAATCTGGTAGATCTTTATGCCCCACTCTGTATAAGTTTTGAATTATTTTATAAACTAAAAAGGATACTTTCAAGACAGATATTTTAGTTGTTCAGCAAAAGTCTGCTATACGAGTATCGTAGGGAGATATTATACAATCTTACTTATGTGTTTTCAATGATTGCTTGTCTTGAAACAAATTCTCGTTGCCCATTGTGGCATAAGGTAAAAAAAAGTTTTGCGGGCACTCGATTAGAAAAAATAAATTTCAAGAGGATATTTCAAATCCTATAGGATAAAAATAATCACGTCATTAAGTATTTGAATAAAAATCCACTGGGATCCATTTTACTCTTGAACTCGCTTGATAGAGGGAGATCAAGCCAAACATCTAGGAAAAAAAATTTACCCTCAAGTTGTCTAACTAAAACTATGAAACAAAAAATAAATAAATTGATGTGTCCATCCACAAGACTTTACCATACTTCTGGCCCCTCTCTTATTTTTAATAAAATAATTTATAATTATATACGAAAGACTCCGCTCTTAAATTTTGGTCCCATTAGTAATTAATAATATTTTCTTTTAATTATGAAACTATCGTATTTTATTAGAAATATCAACTTTCTTTTTTTGTGTTTTAAAATTGTATTTTTGAATCCCTCTGCCACTTGTTGGTACCTACCATCCTACCAATTTCATATAGTGAGTCATTTTCATAAGGTCGTAAACGGTGAATATTTGAAATTTCATATTAATCGATCAATTGGTCTAGGACAGTGTTTTTCAACTTTTTCATTGAACACCCCTGACTGAAAAATAAAAAATAGTTTCACCCATAGATAAAAGAAAAAGTCGAGAATCGATCACTATTTTTGATTTTAACTCGATTCCTCCATGTCTTCAACAATCGTTACCAATAATATTCGAAACGTCAAAAACCTAATGTAGAATTGTTATTCCTCAAGTATTAGATGAGAATCGATCACTATTTTTGATTTTAACTTGATTCCTCAATGTCTTCAGAAATGGTTACCAATAAAAACCGAAACGTCAAAAATCCAATATAGAATGGTTATTCCTCAAGTACTAGATGAGAATCAATCGCTATTTTTGATTTTAACTCGATTCCTCTATGTCTTCAGCAAAGGTAACTGATAAGAAAACAACGCAGTTGCCATGGTTACTTATAAAATTTCCTCCCAAATTTATAGCATTTCACAGAGAGAAGTTTATCCACTCTCACTTTAGTTAGGTTAAATGAGCTATATAAAACGATCAAATGAAAAACTTTTAAAGAATTTAAAAAAGTACTATCTTACTCTAGAGTAAAGTACTTTAAAATATAATTTTACTAAAAACTTTATTGTGGGCCAAAAAAACGATAACATCCATCCATCCATCCATATATCCATCCGCACGCATTAAATGAAAAAATCGCACTTTTTGGCCTTTCGACGAGACCCCATGCAATTTTTGGCAAAACCGTCACGTGCTAAAATTCAACCTAATTGAATACTCCAATTTGTGATTTTAATTGAGTTCATAGGTTCCGTAGTCTTTACCTGAGGACCCTTTGAAGTCGCGCTTGCCGCGAGATCGATTACAATACTTTCCCCATGCTTCGCATTGGATAAAGTAAAGATTTATTCCCAACTTAGAGACATAAGTCAATGAACTTATAACTTTCCTTTATTTATCCACACCTATGTCAATAAACCCTACCCAACCTGAAACTTTCACTTAACAATAGCCTAAGTCCTTTAAAATAATTTAAACATTCTTTCCCTCTGTTCAATAAACATATATATAACCTAGCATTCAATAAGTTGAATTAGTTATTTTCTGTACTTCCTGAAGATGGGTTGATAGCCCGAAATATATATATATATATATATATATATATATATATATATATATATATATATATATATATATTGAAAAAGAACAATTTTTTACATCTTTTAATTTTTTAATTTTAATGTGAAACAAGTGACCATGAATCCTTAACTCATACTAAATGAATATTAAATATAATATTTATTTACTCTTATCTTTATTAAAGATGTTTCACCTTGCACCAACACCACAATCTCTACTAATTATAGATATTTTTCAGTTTTAAAAAAGAAAATTTTTCAATCTTATTGATGCTGATGCTTGCCTTGATATGTTTACTAAGAAAGAATAATTATAAAAATGACAAATATGCAGATGCAGGGAAGTTAACTATTTTGTATGTAAAGAGTTTTTTATGTGTGTTAATTTATTTTTTGTATGTATTGAAGTGGTTTTTGAGATCAAATTTGTTTTTGATTTGAAAATGTATTACAATTTGTATTAATTGACGCCTTATCACTTTTTAGAACCCTGAAGAAGTCAACAAAGTTGACGAAACGTAAAAAAGGCAATAAAATATAAATTATATCTGCATAAAAGATATATTTTAATGATATTTTTAATGATATTGATGTGAGAAGGAGATACACCAGAAGGTGGATCCCCTAAAGGCCAGTATGGGCTGGCCCCTCCATCGTGAAAAGAACAGAGCAGAAGGAAAAGAAGCCGGAATCACGAGCCAATCTCAGAAACTTAGATACAATTCAATATCCAGTTTACTAAGGTTTTAGGGGCTTCGAGCAGTGGTAAATTCTCCGCGCGATAAATTCGGTTAAATTTATCTCCCACTTAATTTTTTATTACCAGACCCTATACTTACAGAAAAAATGTCTGGGTATAGCCGGGAATCGAACCCGAGACCTCCGAGTTGCCAGTCAGTTACTCTGACCATTACACCACGGAGGCGGACAAATATAGTTCTTATTTCCCCATAACAACTTTAATAAGTTAATCGATGGACATAATTAATCAAAATAATTATAGTACAATACTTGACCATCATACCCTGTATGTATGGTAATGTAAAATTGAAAATTTCTAGTGAATTTACTACTAGGTGTCTGTTTTTTGTGAACATCATATTGTTATTAAAATTTTGAATGGTTTATAAATTATCTATTTATTTATTAATTAATATTTTGTTAAAGATTTGTAATTAATTGTGGTCAATTGCACTCTCCCCTCCTCTGCCAATTTTTCCTAGTACAAGTCCCGTTACTCCCTCCCCTCCGCTTGCTCACCGGCCTCCTCCAGTACTCTGTCCGCGTCCCAAGCGTCTAACTGCATTCAATTAACCTTTCACCTCACCTGGCTATTTATGGTAAATATCGCAATTTAATTAACACCAAATGATCTATATTTCCTTCTTACTAAGAAAATATAATTGCTTTTGCAAAAAATCGTAAATTTGAAGCCGAACTATTTTTTAATAAATGATGGATAATTTTTTTGGATCTTGCATAATATGAATTCAAATAGAAATATTATTTTCCTTTTATTTCGACAAATGTTTATATTTCAATTAATCCAAGTTCTGTTTTTATTCGGTACTTCGCGTGCATGCCGGGCGAGCTTAGTTAGTATTTAATTCACTCAAAAGTTTTCAATTTTTTTTGCTCATTATCTCTGGAATGTGTAGAAAAATCTGTCTGGATTAGGATACATACGATAACTTGATAACGAAATGTCATCGAAAGTTCGTTTTCGTTCTAAAGTGTTTTTATTTCTAATGCAGGGAACTGATTAGACTTTGAGCTTTCTAGTATTAAAACTTCTGGTTCAAAAATGCAGAAAACAATATTTTTGAAATGATTTTATTGTAATATAGGCCAAATGAACAATTTGTTTTATATGTGAGTTTATTATTAAATACTTATAAGGACGCTCTAGCTTAGTCAATTACTAGTCCAGACCTGTTTCAGCCTATTAGGGATTAATTTATTGATTTCGATTATTCTAGCAACGGCCTTTTCCCTCTAAGTACGAAAATATTAATTCGATCTAATTATCAGATTGAGATATTTATCATTAAAAATTATTATTAATTCACCTCAATTGCAAACATCGTATTAAGTTTTGAAAAAGTTTCACTTATTCAACTAAATTTATAATAATTGAAATGTTCATTTTTTATTAAATTTAAATTTTAAAGCAATATTTTTGAAGTGAATATTTTTTGATTATACCTACTTTTTCTAAGTGATATTTTATTATAGCGAAGTGAATTTTCTTCATTTTCCTGTTGAAACGAGCTTGCTACTGGTATGAATGAATCCAGACGTTTCAGGAGACTATCTCCAGAAATTTAATAGAACAATCTTTATTTTTATTGAATGTAATAGAAGGCAGCCCAGTGGTAGTGAGGAAAGAAAAAAGTAACACATATAAAATAAGGTGTAATTTATTGGAATCCTTCCTCCTTTCCTTTCAAACCGACGTTTCGGAGGATTTTCCCTCCTTCTTCAGGGTTTCAAAGGGTCAATGAATGAAACAAAAAATAAAATGTTTCCTTCATCTCTCCACAGTAGTGTTCAAAAACATTCTTCACTTTTAACAAAGGCATAGAAAAACATTTTTTTTCCACCTTTTCTTAATTAGATAGCTAAATATTAAGAAAAGAAGGAAAAAAATGTTTTTCTATGCCTTTGTTAAAAGTGAAGAATGTTTTTGAACACTACTGTGGAGAGAAGAAGGAAACATTTTATTTTTTCTTTCATTCATTGACCCTTTGAAACCCTGAAGAAGGAGGGAAAATCCTCCGAAACGTCGGTTTGAAAGGAAAGGAGGAAGGATTCCAATAAATTACACCTTATTTTATATGTGTTAATTTTTTCTTTCCTCCCTACCTCTGGGCTGCCTTCCATTACATTCAATTAAAATTTCTACCAGTCCGTCTCTCTCAGAGAAAATTTCGTTGCAAAAAAATTCTTTATTTTTATATTTTACTAATTTGAGATCATTTTTTACTTATGTACCTACTAATCATTTAGTTTAAAAATTGTATGTAGTTTTCCAATTATTAATTTAGTTATTTTTTCTGTTTCATTTTCTATGGTGTTTCGTCCAACCCTTTCTCGTGTCTTTTTCTTCTCATGTTGACTTCATTCCTATTCGTCACTTGAATTTGCACATCATAGCTACGCATCTAATATGAGTACTAAATCTATTTTTTTACTAGCATGGCGTTTAATTTAATATCTAGGTATCAATTTTTCTTAAAAACAATTAGGTATTTTTGACTTAAGATGTTTTCTCTTTCAGCTTTGCCCAACAGTTTTAATTAATTATGGATTAGAGAAATAAAATAGGTATACCTACCTATTGAATTAAATTTAAGTTTTCAATTTAAAATTGGATTTCATTTTTTTAAATTTTAACAAAATATTTTTTCTAAATTCAATATAATTTGAAATTCATATTAAAATCCGATTTATTTTTCTTTTCAATGATTATTTATGAAAGATTAAAAATTTTATTCTAATCCAATTTTCCAAAATTTTTCCATATAATTCGTTATATATATTTTTTTAATTTTCAAATTTATATTTTTATTTAAAATTCAATTCAGTTAAGGGATTTTCAGCATCCCTTTCATCACTTTTTGGATGGAAAAGTATTCCAAGGATCAAGGTATGATCTTCAGAGGGCGGATATCTCTTCACAAAGTAAGACACTGTTTAGGATTGTTAGTTTTCTTTGGGTCTAAGATTGTCGCATATTAATATTTGTCGATAGGGCTTTTTCTTTCAGGATCATCGCCTCTCCTTACGAGGGATCCGCTACAAAACCACTACAATTATTTGCATTAATTATTTTTTAAGATATTATACACTCAAATAAGTGGATTAGAATTATCATTAGATTTAGGAGGGTGGGAGGGTAACGCCATGCCAACCTCAGGGATGCTAATCCGTTCTCTAGATGTTTATAGATACAGCCATCTATACCTACGAGAGCAGAGAATGACGTCGAGGTCTTCCGCAATGAAATTCTGTAATTACTCAAGGTGAATATTGAGTTACACTTCATTAAAAAATTTTAAATTGAAAATATAATTATTGATATATTATATTAAAAAAAAATGAATTCTATCATGTTTTTTTAAAAAGTCGTTAAAAAAATAGTTAATTATGAATAAAATTTTATAATTGTTTTAATGCATCTTAGAATGTTAATCCAATTGGATATATAGAAAGTCAAGTTTGACGGTAACACAAACAGAGTAATCACGTGAATTTATATTATGTATAATAATATATTTTAATAAAATAGCTTAAAAAATACATTTTTTTCTTAAAAATGTTATTAAATGAGTTGAGCGAATTTAAATCTTGTCTGAATTTCTTTGAGGATCATTAAAATTACGCCCCAGACCACCGGTTGCACTAGAGCAGGTGTCGGCAACCTTTTGAGACGGAAAAGCCAAAGATACAATTTAAAAAATTTCCCAGTTTTTAAAGAGCCACTAAGATATTTATTACAATATTATGGTATTTGATTAGGATTAGATATATATAAATTTGATTTTTGATTTAAAATAAAGCCGCATCTTCACATCGAAATAGCCGCATATGGCTCGCAAGCCGCAGGTTGCCGACCCCTGCACTAGAGGATAAATTTTCTCCCAAAATTATCTTTACTATGCAAAAATTAGCTATACATCAAGCCAAACTACCCAGAATGAAATTTTAACAGTAAAATTCAACTCCCGAGGTGACAATCTTTCGCTTGATATGAAATAAAATATCTAAAACAATTTTTGATAAAGGTCGTTAGTTTAAAAAAACATCGTTTTAAAATTTTTCCTAACTTATAATGTTAAAATATTAAGTTCTTTTTTAAATAAAACTAGTTTTTGATTGAATTTTTGGAGCTAAATTGACTAAATCAAAGCCTGAAGAATGCAACTTGGGTGTCTCTTGACAGTACTGGTTGTCTAAATACAGGCGTTACCATAAAGTGCTGCTCTCTTCTGAGATTTGTTGTTGTTATGTTGTGTTAAATAACACAAAATATTTTAATAGATTATTATTTATTTTATAGGTGTTCTATTCTCTTGATTACTGTAGTACCTTAAACTCCCCCCCCCTCATCCTAATGTTTGCAAAATTTACAAAGAGAATATCTAATCTTGAATATGAAAAAGATATTTTAGAAAATTGTTGTAAGAAATGTGCTAAAAGTTGGGAGACAAGTTTGTATCAATAAACTGCACCTATGTTATATGCCAAGTTTTTACTTTCTACCACAAATGGCTGTCGAAAAATTGCCAAAAGCTTAGCGAATCTTGAAAAAGTCAATCGATTTTTTCGTGCAAATTAATAGGATATTATTTAACAAAAATATGATAAGTTACATATCTAGGAAAGAAGAATCAATGTATTGGACATCTATTTAGCTCAAAGACAAACCCTGTTTTCTCATATGCAACTGAACTAAATGAATTACAAATCCGAACTTTTAACGATGATATAATTAGAGATAATAAATAATAGAACATAGACAAAGGTGTATATAGCTAAACAAATAATGAATTATAATGGATATTTAGTAATTAATGAAATTAATAGACAAGAATTAACATTGATTCAATCTAGCATAATATTGAAATACCTATACATATTCATGAAGAGTAGTGTACTGTTTCAAACGCCCTTTATTGATTCAAGAATTAGAGAATTTGAACATCTTCACTCATATAGGTATAGCATATATTATATTTTTATAAATAATAAGCAAGAGGCTTGCATGACGACCAAAGCTGAGGGATAAAAACAAAATGTTACCTTCCAAAATTAATCTGTTATGTTGTAAATAGCTCGACAACTTTTGATGCTTATTTGATAGGATTATTAATAATTTCACCTAAATTTCTTCTGAATCATGACATAATGTATTAAATCATCGTCTCTTACATCAAGTTTTACGATAATTCATTTACTTAAAAGATACCTATAAAAATAAATTTTATAAATAAGTAGTTTCTATTATAATAGGTGAAGTAAACAAGCCTTTTTTCTCTTTATTTCGACCAAGTTAGGATTTTCCGATTTAGATCAAATATGCGCGATTTTGTTCGATGACCTTTGTTCTTTTTGAAGGAAATCTCATAATTCCGCGGTTGAAGAAGTCCTCGTCCCTATTGGTGAAATACTTGACAAGCTCATTTTCACAAGCCCTCTTAAGGCCAGTTTTATACCATCAAGAAAATTTTGTAAATGCTTGAAAAGATGATAATCCCTTGGTGCCAGGTCTGGGCTATACGGTGGGTGCGATATAACCTCCCATCCAAGCTCTCGGAACTTCTGGCGCGTCCTTAACGATGTGTGTGGACTGGCGTCCACTTGATGGAATACAACCCTCTTCCTATTAGCCAATTCTGGCCACTTCTCGCCGATCGCCGGCTTCAATCTGGTCAGTTGTTTACAGTATAAGTCCGAATTGAGTGATTGGCCCGATGGGAGCAGCTCATAGTGGATGATTCCTTTCCAATCCCACCAAACAAACCAAACACACAGTAAAACCATCTTGGGCGTTAATTCGGGCTTGGCGATTGTTTGGGCCGGCTCAACGCGCTTGGACCAGAAACTTTTTTGCCTCTTGTTCTCGTATGTGACTCATTTTTCGCCACCAGTCACCATCTCCATCTCCATCTCCATTGCCATCGATTCAGCAAAAAATCACAGGCATCAATTCGGTCCAAAAGTTTCTTTTGTGTCAAATCGTGTAGCATCCATACTTCTTTTTGAGACCAGCCTTATACAGTACAAATGGTTCCAAACGGTTTTCTGCTTAATGTTCGAGTTCCCGGGGAATTGAATAAGTTATTGATAAAAATACTTGGTAGTTTCACATTAAGATATAAAAATAAATATTTTTACATCTTAATAATGTGAAACTACTAAGTATTTTTATTCAATAATTTTAAAAAATGTTTTACCAAGTACCAACACCAAATTCCTTAAAAACCAATGGAATTAGTGCTCGCATGTCAGACCGACTCGACAATTTCCATGATTTTATCGATTTTTTTACGATTGGCCTACCAGAGAGTGTCTCATCTTCGACGTCCATATTACCAGAAGGGAATCGTCGGAACTACCGCTTTGCTGTTGCATTCGATACTGTATTCGGTCCATAAAGAGCACAGATTTTTTGTCCTCCTGCTCCCACTTTTCCCCTTGGTCGTAGTGGTACTCGAAAAATGTGTCGAATTTTTCTCTTTTTTACCTCCATTTTGGAACGCTCTAAAACACAACTGGCTTCGCTAAGCACAAAACTATCAAAGAACTTTTTTAAAGCGTTATGTCACCTTTAAATTGCAAAAAAGAATCACCAAATGCGACTTATGCATCGTGAGATATGGCTTATTTAAGCCATCTTACGGAAAAGGCTCAGAACTTTTTACTTTACCCATTATAATGAAAAAGTAAAGATTTTTCAAGTTTACCAACATAAATTGATTTGTATAGCTTTTTATATAAGCTCGGAACTCTATATAAAATCTAGCATAAGTTTAGTTATATTATAGTCAAGTCATCAAAGACAAATTTTTCATAAAAAACTCTTTCATAACTCTGCTTGAAATTTTTAATAGAGTTAGAATATCATGTCTAGAAGATGGAGAAAAAAAAGTTTAAATCATTACGATGTCTGCAGCATTAACAAAATAATATGGGACAAATAAACAAAAAAGAAAAAAAAATACGGATTTTCACCCAAATCATAAAGAATATTTTTTTCTTCAAATCTAGTAACTCTACCTGAAAGATGGTAAAATTTTACATAAAAAACTTTCCATATTACTCTGATAAATTTAAAGAAAAAAGTCTTTAAGATTTTGTTGAAAACCCGTATTTTTTGTTTATTTTTCCCGTTTTGTTAATGTCGTGGACATCGAAATGATTATAAACTTTCCCATTTTCTATACATGATATTTCTATCTCTATGCAAAATTAACTAACTAATTAATTAACTAACGAACAGATATTGTGACAAAATAATTAATAGCACATAAAACATATTTGTGTTTAATCGTTTAATTGGGGAAATAATAAATAGAAATTTACATTAATAAGTTGATCGATTGGGACAAGATTTACCTTTCTAGATCAAACAGTTTGCAGACAAAAATAAACTGATATGGCCATCCACATGACTTTACCATACACTGATTCCTCTCTTATATTTAATATTTAATTAAAATAATTTATAATTATTTACGAAAGAACCCCTTCTTAATTTTGTGTCCATTATCAATTAATAATATCTCCTTTTAATTATTAGACTATTTTATAAATATTTTTACACCCCCCCCCCACTCAACCCTTTTTTATGTCACTATCAATTTCCCATAGTGAGTTCTTTCCATAAGGTTATATAGGGTGCATATGCGAAATTCTTTCCAGGAGCCCAGAATTAGTTCACAAAGAGAAACAAAGAGATTGTCCTCTGCTTGATGCATCAAGCGGAGGACAATCTCTTTGTTTCTCTTTGTGAATCAACAACTCTGCTACTCTCGGCAAAACAAAAACTTTTCAACCCAGAATTAGTTGTTGTTCGATTTAATGCTCATATAAGAATAGTAGCTGGATGCCCTCTGCTCGGCAGCAAATTATTTTTTCTTAGTATAATATTTATTAAAAAAAATATTTCTTTTCAATTCCTATTATTATTATGATTAAAAATATCCAGATCTATTCGATGTTTTTATAAATATATTTTACATTTATATTTAATTTTTTTTTAATATATAAATTAAATAATTATTTTATTATAGATATATTCACACTCTCAGTCACAACGACCTCTCATAAAAGGACATAAGCGAATCGGCATAGATCTATTGCAAGCTCTTAATCTTAATGCACCAAATCTACATGTGAAATTTCGTTTCGATATTCATATTAGTTTTTGAGCTAGTTAGTGAGTCCACAAAAATTTGATAACGTACTAACAGACATTTTGACAAAATAATTAATATCTCGAAAAATCTAATTTTTTCCATGTTTACTTATTAAAGTTTTTTAGACTAAGTTTGTCCAATTTTTATAATTAAAATACTTTCAGCAGTTTTTGAGATATTTTGAAAAAAAAAACATGAAGCAAAAAAACCTTTTTCATTCACGATTACAATACATACACTGTATGGTAAAGTAAAAAAATTATCAAATCACCAAAATTTTCAGAGATTATACATAGCTTTGAAAATTTTTGAATTATTCAACTAATTTCTTTTTGTATGCTAGGGTAGATTGGGGTGAGACGCCGTATTGTACAAGATGCCGTATCACGTGGTTCACCCACGCCCATGCAAGATTGGGGTAAGATGCCGAAATGCAAACGTTTACAAATTATTTTTATTTTTTTTTAGGTAAAAAATAGTTTTTCAAAGCGAAACTTATTTTTTTATTAATCACAAAAGTACATTGTTGATAAAATGGTTGGTTAAAAATAAAACCAATGTGATATTTTATATAAAATAAAGTTACAAGAAATCATAAGTTGGTGTCATCTATTAAATCCGATGGAATGGAATATTTTTAATTATATGTCAGAGGGGTTGTTTTTCACCCCCTCGTGAATCGAACCCGAGTGCCAGTAACAGCAATCCGGGCCACCTGGCTCACCTGCAGGATGCCAACCTCTCTGACATATGTACACGCGTAAAATATTTTACTCAAAGATTGTTATCTTAATTTGTAAAATTTCTTGATATAGTGATTCTAAATTTAAACATATTTTTTTTTTTTTTTTATAATGATATTGATACAAGAAGAAGTTGCACCAAGAAGGTACAACCTCTGTAGTCCGTGGTGGACCCTTGTAATGTGAAGATAAGGGGAGATTTAGGGATTGGGTAGCAGTCGAAGGTATCTGTGGATGCTAGTCTTGAAAGATTGAAGGTTATAAGTTGCTGGAAAGACGGTCGGGGGAAGAGAGTTCCAGTCTCTAGATGTCATAGGGATAAATGAATTGGCGAATGCGTTTGTTCGATTAGTATCCAGTTTAAGCGCGTAGGGGTGTTGAATTTTAGAAAATCGTGTATTTCGCGCAAATGAAGCCTTTGGTGGGATTATCGATTTTATTTCGTCAGAACAAAAGCTATGGTAATATCTATTAAAAAAGGGAAAGGGCGGAGACAGATCTACGATGGGCTAGGGAATCGAGAGTGTCAGTTAATGTAGGGTCGTCTATCAGTCTGATAGCTCGCCTCTGGATTGCATCTAAGGTATTAAGAGAATGTTTGGAGGCCCCTCTTCACAAATGCGAGCAATATTCAAGACAGGGGAAATTTGAGCCTTGTATAATATAAGGAATTGAGTGGGGTTGAAAAATCGTTTGGTTCGGAAAAGAAAGCCAAGCTTACATGCTGCAGTTTTTGCTACTGAGATAATATGGTCATTCCAAGAGAGGTCAGAACCTAAGGTGACACCTAACATTGATATTTTATTACGGAATTCCAATGAGCTCGAATCAAAGGAAATGTCCGGAGGGTTCCTATCTGCGCGCCTAGAAATTAGGCATCATTGTGTTTTGCCAGCATTAAAGTTTACCAAGATGTCAGATCCCCATTTTTTAAGCATGCTTAAATCTGAATTTATTGAGGAGGCTATGTTTGCGCGATTGTCTAGTAAGGATTGAGCGTTGTGGAGGGTGCTATCGCCAGCGTAACAATGTATTGGATTGGAGGGCAGATTTAAAAGGTCATTAATATAGATAATAAAAAACGTGGGAGAGATGACTGAGCCCTGACGAACTCCAGAATTAGTATTAAAGGACGAGGATGATATTCCGTCAACCTCGACTTTAATAGAGCGGTTTGAGAGAAAGCTCTCAAGCAACTTGCAGAGGCTCGGGGGGAGGCCAAATGCAGGTAATTTGGCAAGAAGATTTTTGTGCCAGACTTGATCGAAGGCCTTTGAAATGTCTAAGCCTATTACGAAAGTCTCTTTACCAGTCTCTAGTGCTTTATTCCAAATATGAGTTATATATGCTAAAATATCGCCGGTGGACCGAAATTGTCTAAAGTCGTATTGACTATCATGGATTAGTTTATTAGATTCTAAATGGTGAAGAACTTGCTCATTAATTATTTTTTCCATGATTTTAGAAAGAACCGAAGTTATGGCGATCGGACGATAGTTGGCTACATTGGAAGAATCTCCTCTTTTTTTATTGGTTGTATTCTTGCTGTTTGCTCCCCGGAAATGTGCCAGTGGTATATGAAAGCTTGAAATTTTTTGGGAGAATAGGAGCAAGTTCAGGCGCGCAATTTTTATACTGGTGGTAATGTTGTCTGGGCCGGCGGCTGAATCAACATTTAGGTTTTTTATTACTTTTAATATTTTTGGTATTCTGAATTTAATATCCGACATAATATTAGTGCTAGGGGTATAGGGCGGGGGATCAAGTCCCTTGTCGTCTAGGCTGGCATTGGTCGCGAAGAATGAAGCGAATGCTTCAGCTTTAGCGAGGGCGTCAATGGCTATTGAGCCGCTGTACAGATTAAGGGTTTGGAGGAGTTGGTAGTTAATTTTCTCGTGAGATGCCAGAATCGATTTTTATTAGCAGGACATGCTGATAATCGGTCAGCCCATTTTTCGTCTAGACACTTCTTGGTTTTATTAATAATTTTGTTACTCTGATTACGAGATTTTGAAAAAGCGATTCGTTTGATGTCCGTTTGGCAGGAAAGCCATTCATTGAATGCTTTATTTTTTTCACGAACATCGATTGTTAAACCAGGGTTTTGAATAGTTTTTCCTCATTTAAATAGGGAACACACTGTTCAATGCCCATCTGAATTACTTCTTCAAATACGGAAACACATTCAGAAGCGTTTTTATTTTTTAATGCGTAATTCTACGGGAATTGTCCAAAGAAGCTACGCATCTCATCGAAGTTGGCTCTATCAAATAGCCATATTTTTTTATTTATTTGTTGACTCTTAGGCTTAGACAAGTTGAAAGGAAGATTCATTTTTATCAGGGAGTGGTCGGATTTATTCAGAGGGGCGGATATAGAGAATGTGACTGTCGATGGGTCAGTTGTCAGGAATAGATCAAGAAGATACGCTGTGTGTTTGGGATTGTCAGGTATTCTAGTAGAACAGTTGATGATTTGAGTGAGATTGCAGGCTATAGAAAAATTATAGGCTTCGCGACCAGCACGCGTGTTGGAGCTGGAATAGGTCAACCAATCTTTATTATGGATATTGAAATCTCCAAGAAAAGAAATTTCTGAATTGGGAAACTGTGATTGAATTTGATCGCAACATTTACCAAGATAGTTGAAAAATTCTGAAAATTTCGGATCATTAGGGGACCTATATATTACACAGAGGAATCTGCAAGATGAATTTGAGGAAATTTTAAGCCATAACGCATCGAATTTATCTGATTCCAATGAGGAAAAACGTTGGCAAGGGACATCGTCACGAACGTAGCAGCAGACACCATTATAGGGACGGAACATGGTGTGGAGAATATATTTGCGAAATTGAAGATCAGTGGCGTTAGATTTATTTTGATCAATTTGGGTCACGCTAAGGGCTAGAATAGAGGGTTTGTCGTTTTCAAGATGCTGGAATACAGAGGCTTTATTACTAAAGAGACCGCGGATGTTTGTATAATGGAGGGTTAGCTTGGACATGATAGGGGGGTGGGTGTGGATTATTTGATGTGATAGTCAGAAATAATAGAATAGAAATCGGAATCACAAGTTATATAGCCATACATATAATTAAATAAAGGTCGTTGAGCGTTTCGAATTTTGAGTAAAATATTTTACGCGTGTACATATGTCAGAGAGGTTCGCATCCTGCAGGTGAACCAGGTGGCCCGGATTGCTGTTACTGGCACTCGGGTTCGATTCCCGAGGGAATGAAAAACAACCCCTCTGTCATATAATTAAAAATATTCCATTCCATTGGATTTAATAGAACCCACCAACTTATGATTTCTTGTAAATTTGAATCTATTACCATCGGCAAATTAATATCTTTCATAAAATAAAGTTAAAAACTACGGCGTCTTCCCCTAATACTATATATTTAGTTAATATGAAACTATGTACTCGTATTAACGTGGCATAAATTACGATTCTATCTCAAAATTTAAATTTATATATTTCTTTCGTCACACACACAAATGGTTACTTTATATATTTTCTCCCCTAAGCTCTTATATTTTACAATGAGTATATACCTAATATTACTTCAAATAAAGATAAAGTGTCAATCAATTTAAGAATTATTTATTTAAAAGATATTGCGCATTTTGCCATGTTGTTCTACCCACTTATTGAGCGATAAGATATTATTCCGTGTGGGCTTCACCTGGGAACTCTTATTACTTTTATTAGAGGAGATAGATAGACGCTAACAGATGGTGGAGACTTCAGAGTCAACCATGATCGATCTTATTTATCATTTAATTGATAAAGCTTTCTGAAGCCTCACTCTTGATAAATCAGTCAGAACAAATAACTAGCTAGCTCGATCTTTATTCGAGAGAAATTTCCTTTAAATTTTATTAAGCTAGAAGCTCAAAAGATTGGACAAAATTTCAAAACTAATTTTAAAATTATATTAATAAAATATCCAAAATAAATAAATAATAGGTAAATCATTATTGAAAAAGAAAATCTGGAATAAAGAGGCAGAATAAAGCACTTAAGTGGGAGATAAATTTAACCGAATTTATCGCTCGGAGGATTTACCACTGCTCGAAGCCCCTAAAACCTTGGTAAATTGGATATTGAATTGTATCTAAGTTTCTGAGATTGGCTCGTGATCCCGGCTTCTTTTCCTTCTGCTCTGTTCTTTTCACGTTTGAGGGGCCAGCCCATACAGGCCTTTAGGGGATCCACCTTCTGGTGTATCTCCTTCTCTCATCAATATCATTAAAAAAAAAAAAAAAAAACTTACCAAGTCTTTGTTGTTTATAACATCATAACAAGGGCCTATCTGAAACCAACAAGTGTATATACGACATTGAATTCACTAGTGAATTTAATTTAATGCTACTAATCTATGAATAACATTCCTCTCTTTTTATGAGATCCAGTACATACGTATTTTTTACTTTAACATACAGGGTATGGTCAAGTTGTAATCGTGCATGAAAAAAGTGTTTTTTCATTCTTTTTTTCGAAATATCTCAAAAACGGCTGAAACTATTTGATTAAAAAAATTTAGCGAAACCATGGCCTTTCGGTCTGCAAAAAAGTCCAAATAAGTGAACATGGAAAAAATTATATTTTTCGATATAATAATTCTTTTGTCAAAATGTCTGTTAGTTAGTTAGTCTGTCCGTCTGGTTGGGTGTCTGTTAGTCTGTGCGTTACCAAATTTTTGTGTACGAGCTAGCTCAAAAACTAGTGTGAATATCGAAACCAAATTTTACACATAGTTTTGGTTCATTGAGATTAAGAGGAGCTGATTAGATTTTGGTGCATAACGACCCAAAATTAAGGGGGAGGGGGGTTAAAAATTAAAAATCTAGGCTTTTTGAGCAAACTCAACCAAATTTTGTATACATAATCAGTGGGACCCCAGAAGTCTAAAAATGCTAAAACTAACCGCCCAAAATTGGTTGGGGGAGGGGGTGTAAAGTCAAAAAATGAAAATATAGGCTCTTGTACCAATCTCAACCAAATTTTATATACATAATCAGTGCGACCTCAGAAGTCTAAAAATGGAAAAACTAACCGCAGAAAATGGGTGTGTGGGGGGGGGGGGGGATCAAAAAATGAAAATATAAGCTCTTGTTCCAAACTCAACCAAATTTTTTATACATAATCAGTGAGCATACAGTAATCTAAAAATGCAAAAACTAATCCCCCCTTACATGATTATAAATAATTTTATTAAATATTAAATATAAGTGAGAGGCCAGGTTGTATGGTAAAGTCAAGTGGATGGTCACATCAGAACACGTCAGCTTATTTTGTTAAGGAAGAATTGTGTAGGTTCTTGTTGAAACAAATTTTAGTAAAGTAATGAAAATTTAAAAAATTTTAAAATTTTTTTAAAATTTAAAAGTATAAAAATTCTAGTTAGGTTTCACAAAAATAAAAGACAAGATGCTTATTATTCATAAACCGACGTTTCGGGTGCTTATTCCCTACTTCTTCAGAGTTTTGAAAAGTCAGTGAAGGAAATCCAATGTGGCATTCCCCTCTGTCTCCTCTCTCAGTGGCAGTAACAATATTATATTGTATTCATTCTCAGTAGAATTATAGTGTAGTCTGCTCAGATATATTATTGTTACTGCCACTGAAAGAAGAGACAGAGGGAATGTCACATTGGATTTCCTTCACTGACTTTTCAAAACCATGAAGAAGGAGGGAAGCCTCCGAAACACCGGTTTATGAATAACAAGATAGTATAAATTATCTTCTTTTTTTGGACTGTCTCATCAATATCCACTCAATTCATTTAACAGTCCGTCTCCAAAAATTACTTCACTCTTAATAAAATTAAATGTAAAAGGAAAATTGAAAATTCACTTGGCTAAACTATTCATCAAGGTTAACCAAGAAGTTAGAGACATATAAAAGAATAGAAAATTTCAATCTTAAAATAGGAAATTTTCTATACATACTTGATTCGAATCTACTGATAGATATTAAATAGTCGTTGAATGAATTAAGTCGTAGAATTTCGAGGGTCGAGGAGAGAGAGAGAGAGCTCTTCTCGCTCTGATATCTTATCTCAACACCCTCGACACACGTTGTTTGCTTTATGAGTCTGCTAATCTGGAAATGTAGTTTCCGATAACCCTCCTCTTCACCTCGATCGATTTCTTTCTTCTTAAAACAAAGGGCATTCGGAAATTTAGATTGATTTTTATTTTTATCTAGTTGACATTTTATTTACAAGCCCCATAGCCAGACGAAAATTTGTGAGTTATATAGCTACCTAATATTAAATTAAATTTTTTAATTATGTATTTCTTATCATCATCATCATCACGATCATCAAATGTTCTCAATAAATTTTATAATTAATTGAAATTTAATAAATTATTGAAAATTAATTTTTTTCTGATATTGATAATAAGAAACAGATTTTTTTTTATCATTTCCTTCCTGCTTTCATGATGATATGGGACCGTAATTAATTAATAAAATAATAATAAAGTAAGTCCAAAATATCACGAATTTTTACCATTCAAAAGTTGAATATGTCTGAGGTTACGTGAGTCCAAACTTTCTTTTTTAATTTAAAAATGTATATACTCGTAAAATAAGATACACTAGAGTGAAAACAGAGTGCAATACTGTCCATTGCCGTATGGGGGTGGGGGTATTAGAATGTTAGAATCCCCCCCCCCCCGAAATGTTGAAGTAAGGATATAAATAAACGTTGAATAAAAATTTAATAAAAAATATATTCTGAAAAGCAATCTGGGCATCAATCATGGAGGCCATGTCTCCTATTCCTAGGAGTATATCCATACTCCCTTAACCCCTAGGTGGGTAGCTACCCCTCTGCCCGAAATTTAATCTTTGCTGTAATTCAATTATATTACAATAAATAATTTAACCCACTAATTTTATCAAACATTACTTCTTCTTAAAGAGAAACAAAGAGGTTGTCCTCTGCTTGATACGAATAAACATACACGCACATATATATCAAATATACATTTGTATATACATATATTATTTAATTAGGAATCGGATTAGTCAGAGCTTAAAGACACTAGCCTTCTAAGCAGGAGTCCCGGGTTCGAGTCCGAGTCCCTGTATTGATATTTGACCGGCTATAATCTGATTCCTAGTCACCAATCCGTCTGGCAAGCGTGGTGACTTAATGCCAACCTCCTTCCATTTGATGGAAGAGGCCTATATTCAGCAGTGGATTGTCGCTATCGACAGGCTGATGATGATGATGATATTATTTATTTGAGACTATTATATATAGTTTCGAAGGCTTGGCCTTCATTATCAGTCAAAATAAAACTTTCCAATTACATATTCTGTTAACTATACCGATTTCTGTAGCTACAACCGAGAGATCATTTTTTAAATTAATGCTTATAAAGGATTACTTACAATCTAGAATGGGACAGGATCGTTTAGTGAATAATCTTGGTATCATTTCTATAGAATCTGACTTTTTAAAGAAGCTGGATATTGAAATTCTTATTTACTTGAAATTTAACTAAAGGAGATAATAAAAGAGTGTGTCTTCTGCTGGAAAAATACATTTTTAATTTATTTATAAGGAGAGTATAGTATCGAGGACTTTGTTTGTCTAATTGTCTAATACAATTAGACTAATGAAGAGGACAAAGTTCTCGAAACTATATTCTCCTTATAAATAAATTAAAAATGTATTTTTCCAGCAGAAGACACACTCTTTATTATCTCCTTTAATTTATAAAAATTCTTCTACTCTCGGCAAAAAGAAACTTTCAATTTAATTGAAACTTAATTAATATGATCCCGCATTTATATTTTTAGTCACGAGAGAAAAGAAATGTCTATATAATTGATTTTCTATTTATTAGTGCATTTCTAATTTTAAAAAAGTTTTTTTTATATAAATATTTATTTATTTAGAAATTCTTTAAAATTTTTTTTTAAACTTATATTGTGTGATGCTATATGTGAGTGGAGGAAAGAGCTAGTTAGTTAATATCTCTAGAGAAGCACAAATTAAATGGTTAGTTTATCGAGTTTAGAAGTCAATATGTGTAGTCCTGCTCGGAATGAGCTCCATTCCATATGATAGCATTGGCTGGTGCCGCGAGGGCCGAGTTAAATTATTCCTAGAAACATATCTACCCATGAGTTCCTAATTATAGCAGACCTTGTACAGAACAATATACGAGAGAAAGCTATGATCCCCGGGAAAGTTGCCGACCACACCTTCCGGTGACACGTCTCCAGGCTTAATAAAGTGAGATAATCCGAGAATCTGTCCGGAGGGCGTCCACTTTTTATTCTAGGTTGATTCTTCTTTAAGAGAAACGTCATCAGGGCAGATAGAAAGCCTCGAGGCTTGTTATCGCTACGACGCCTTCAAGACAAGTGCACTTCCTATTCTATCTTCGTCATTTGGATACAGTTTATGAATGAAATTACCAACTCGAGAGAGAGAGAGAGTATTTATCGATGCCCTTTAGGGAATCCAACTTCAAAGCAATTCACTTCACTCTAGTTTGATTTTTAAAATATAACGTAAATGCTAAATTATGTTTTCAATGTTTTACATTTAGAAATAGACCGAAATTGGACTATTTCCAAAACTTTCTTATTCATTAACCATCCCTTTTAAGGTAGTTCTTACGCGACAATCCACACAAAAAGTTTTAGCTTCGTAACCACTCTATACATATGAACGGTGCTAAAATTTTAGTTTATGTTTTTTTAACGTGACTGTACTTCTCACACTTCTATATCCTCTTTATGAATGGATCGTTTCCAATCGACTGTTCTTATATCCTCTCCACTAAAAATAATCGCCCAAATATGTTAATTTTTTTATATTTTTTATCGAAACTACGAGGTAAATAATATCAATTTTTTTTTAAGTTACTCCAAATATATTATTCTAACAAATATTAGTTTTTCATCAAGCTGGTGAAAGTCCTTCAATGAAAAAAAATAAAATAATGACCATTTTCCCACCCTTTCCCAATCCACCATATGTAAAAAATTCCATTTTTAATTGCAATTATTTCATGTTTGGTGTGATAAAGCGTCTTCAAATTTTAACAGTGTGTTTATTGTGCTTTTAATGACTTATATTCCAAGTTTCGAAGACTACTTGAACTTTTTGTGGAAGAACTACCTTAAAGAAAAGTTAGAAAAAAATTAAATAAAGGGGTAAAATTTGAACAATTTTTCAAGATAAATCTTGATGATCTTTGGCAGTCTTTCTTCAGCAAAAGGTTACTCAAAAGTGCAGTTTATTAATACAAGCTAGTGCGCCAAATTTCAGCTCATTAGCTCTCCAGATAATATATTAATTTTCTTTTAATTTTCTGCATATTTCAAGAGTAAATTTGGAAGTCACTTATTTTGTACCTACTTGTATTGTTATATATACACACTTGTCCGTCTACTGATTAAAAAAAAAGTATTCAAAAATCAATTCAAACTATTACATTTCGGTTTTCAGTATTGGGATTCGGATATGCAGACCGAAGAATATTCAAGCTTGTAAATTATTTTTCTTTGCGTTTCAGACATTTCAAGTAAAGTAAAAACTAATAAGAAATAAAAATAAAAAATTTTCAATAAATTCACTACTTCTTAAACTATGGCCAAGCCCGTCAGTATAGAGAATGATTGAAAATTTTCGATTTAATTCATTCCGGCCGCCCAGCGAGCTAAATAAGACAGTGCCTCAAAATTTCAAAAATCCGGTTTTTTCATTGACATTACTTTAAAAATTCAAAACATCTCGGCTCATTATCTTCGGCTTCATTAAAGTTAAAATAAAAACAATCACAAAAGCCATACAAAAAATCTACATAGATTTGTTTGATTACATGCATTGAAATGAGCCATCATCCCCTCCAGAAGTGAGCCTAAGTGCCGAACTTGTTGTCTGGCGTGTGGCACAACCTTTGAGACCAACCCTTTCAGAATTAGAACATCAGAGATTATCTTTCAAAGGAATATACTGTACTTTGTGCGACTGATTTAAAAATTCAGTGTAAAGTGTAAATAAGTTTTATTTAATTATATATTAAATCACTGGACCGGACACATGGGTTCGATGAATGCTGTAGAGAATAAAATATAACTAACAAGATCTTTTGAAACGGCCTTTTTCTTTATTTAAGGGAGTTGATGGCGTACACTCAGCACCCCTTCGCTGTTAAATTGGATAAAAATCGAACAAGCGCTTTCGCCAACTCTTTTATTCCTATGACCTCCAGAGACTGGAACTCGCTCCCAGCCACCGTCTTCCCCGCGACTTATAACCTTCAGCTGTTTAAGACCCGCATATACCTTCGACCCCTATCCAGCCCGTAAAATCCCCTCTTCTTCTTCTTTTCACGATCGAGGGGCCACCCCAGGCCATTAGGGGATCCACCTTTTTGATGTAACTCATTCTCTGATCATTTTCATAAAAAAAATTACTAATAAAAATTTAAGACGGTCCGATACAGTAACCCTCTTTATTTTTCCACGCTTCAAACGAGAAACTTTTGTGGGTGGCTGAACGTCTGGAATTAGTTAGGCCATGCTCACATATGCAAAAGTCGTGTCTGTATATACGCACACAAGTAAAAGAAACATTTTACATCGTCGGAGTTACAGCGCATGCTCATAGATACATTTGAAAATAAATGTATTACTACCATATTTCCATATTTATTCCTACTCTAGTAGCACAATGTTTCAAACTATATAGTACCTACATATAGTGCCTATATAGATTTCGAGAATCTATATTGGCACTATATGTAGTTACTATATAGTTTTAAACATTGTGCTACTAGGGTATTTGTTTATTATATGTTATTTGAGACTTTTATTCTTCTACATTCGTAATGAACGTAGGAAAAAAATTGTGGAAGAATAAAAGAGTGATTGAAAAAGTTTATCTAAACATGTTGCCACGATTCAACAGTGAACTTGAGGTGTTTTCAAAAGAAATCATTTTTTCTTTTAATAAATAAATAAATCTTTATTCCTCGACCTGCTTAAAGGCACAAGTCCTCGGTGGCTAGGTCCTCCAAACATCAATACAATCTCGCTACAATACATTAATAAACATCAATACAAATTAATTACAACAATTTAACAAATAATAAACAAGTAAAAAAAAATAGAAATGTATGCTCATTAACAAATAACATGACCATAGATTTCCCTCAAAAGACAAAAAGTAATTTAATTAACTTTAATTGACTTTATTAATTTTTATCGAGGAATCAGCCCACGAATCCCTTTGAATTTTTGTAAACATTTCCGTCAATACATAAAGAGAGAGTACCTAAAATTTCAATGGATTTTCATTGTTATTAAATATAATTTTTTTATAATTCGATCACTATATGTCGAAATATAGTAATGTCCTATAAGGCTTAGGGGTCAACTCCCTTAATTAAATAATTATATAAAATTTAGTAATATTGTCGTGTTACCTATCGTAAAGAAGAAATTTATATAAATCGGGTGGATATAAATGTATATAAATCATTGCTTGAGAATACTTTCAAGAACTTGGTTTGCGATGTTTAGATTAAGAAACGTGCGTTGGGGGAGTGATCTTAAACGGGTACATTTGAGCTCCTTTGGACAGGAGGGGGAAAGAGGTCCAAGTGGCATAATTTTAATCCTTGTGTGCGGCGCAGAAGCTAATAACAGTGACCCAGATACGGATACGGGTTGTGGTTGCCGGCAGCCACAAGAAGATAAGCGCCGTTAAGACGCTCGGAGGCGATTGCCGTCGATAACCGGGAGCCGGCCATTCTTAATTAGCCCTCTCCTGAAAACTGGAAACTGGAAATTTGCCCGCCGCGTTTTAGTAGTTTTAATCACTAAGCGCGAGGGTCAGACCCTCTCGCTTCGAAACTCGTGGGTGCGCGTTGGTTATCTTAAGGGCCTGGACCTGTTATGCTAACTTATAACCTAGGGACAGTTACTAAGTTTTGCCATGATCTTGATTTCCATAAATTATACATATATGGGGTGGAGGCGGGGAACCCCCAGCGGCCTCTTCGGCCAAGATTAGAAGGCTACTCCACGGGTTACAAGAACACTCAAGATGCTTAAGTTGTTAAATCTGCCATTAGCATACTGCATGGGGCTTACCTAAGTTTATCAATATGATTAAACCGTACGACTAATGAATCGAGCAACGCATTATGTTATGCATATAAATTACAACAACTTTATTAGATATGGAATCTTTTTTCATTTATATTAATTGGACTTGTTGAAAAAGCAGCGAATCAATAACCAAATTTATTAACATTTTTCATCTTCTACTTAGACCTCCTCTCAACTCTTCCATAAATCAATTTGGCAGCGAAAGTTAAATTTTTGAAAAGGAAAAAAATATAATAAAATATTATAATTTTCTAAATATGTAGAATAAATAAAAGAAATTATTTGTTATAAAATTCTTTCAGAACTTAACTTAATTATTTTAAATTGAAAGATTTTTTAAGTCACAAACTAATAAAACCTTGCAATTTAAAAATAATAAGAAATTATTGATTATATTATTTAATTTTTGCAGCTCAAAAATTGCTTTAAGAAAAATTAAAACTAATGTTTAAAAGTTCATTTGTCTTGCATAAATGCCTACCATGAAATTCAAAAATTTTAGAACAAAATAAAAATAAAAAAAAAAATAAAAAATAGCTGTTTCTCCTATAATAGTCTTTGCTACTTTTTTATTTTGAAAATATAATTAATATGTTGTATCATTCACATCCATAGTAAATTTGTAACAGGAATGGCTGGGAATTGGACAAAATTAAAAACACGGATTTTTTTTTATCAAATAGTCCAGACGTTTCGTCAATTTATTTTGGCTTCCTCAGTGGCCCGTTTTATCACTCTTTGTCAAAAAACAATTTCACTATACGACAAAACATCATTAATCTTTTTTTTAACATATTCCTGGCTCAAATTAATAAACAATCTTGGACCTTTCTTTAACAATTAAAACATTTTCTTTGTTGTTTTTATACAGAGATAGCAAGTGTAAATGTTTTGTCGTATAATGAAATTGTTTTTTGACAAAGAGTGATAAAATGGGCCACTTCAAAATAAATTGACGAAACATCTGGCCCATTTAATAAAAAAACTGTGTTTTTAATTTTGTTCAATTCCCTGCTATTCCTGTTATAATTGTTAAAATAGATATTTAAGTTAAAGAAAATCTACTAAAAAAGAAAACAAATAAATTAGAAAAATAAAAAACAAATTGAAGAAAATAAAATTCGTGGAATAAATAAATAAAAATCGATGAAAAAAGTAAAATATAATTCATCAAAGGAAGAAAATAATGTTAAAACCGGAAAAAATTTAATTTTGTCTAAATCTCTACTGAATTTTCTTGTGAAATAAATTATTTTAAACTATAGACTGAATCTAAAGGCAGGCTTTTTGAAAACACAGTCTCAAATAGACGAGACAATAAAACAATATATTACCTATACCTACCTGTTAACTAAAATTAAAATAATTTGAAATAACAATTAATATATGTTATATATCTATGAAAATATAAATGAATATATCAATATGTTTTGCGTTTATTTTTCTTTGATTATTATTATTCCTCCAGTAATCTTTATTTTCACCTATATATAACATAGTGTGAAAATTGGAATGGACCCTAGGGAAATTCACTTTTTAAAGTAATTATATTCCAATATAGATATATTATTGTCTAAAGTCACCCTCGCTTTTAGATAATATTTTCTATGAAGTTAATCATGTAAATGTAAACAAATATTCACGTTAGGATAATAAAAAATAAAATATTTTATAACATTACCATTAAATTATAAATTTAAATTCTATAAAAAAAATAGTTCACTTTCATGATTTTATTTAAAATTTGAAAAATTATTGGTTTATGAGTGATAGGATTATTGTGATATAGCAGTAAAAAAGAGAGTTTTAGTTTATTGTATAATACATGGAGTAAAATCGAATGACTTTATTTCATATAATAACAATGGTATAGTATTTAAAAAAAATATTTTTATAGTGTTTGATTTAGCAAACGTATTCATTTGGTAAAATTAATATTTTATAAAATACATCAATTCTAAATGAATTTATGTACTTTGTTATTTGTTTTCAATTAAGTAATAAAATTTTGTTGTTGTTTTTTCAAGTAAAATTTAATAGTGTTCAGATTGATAATAATTATGATTTTTTCGGATTTGGCCACCCGAGATATAATGTAAAATTTTGATAAATTTTATTCTTGTAAGCAAAAATGGTTAATGTTATGGAAGAATATGCTACTTAAGATGCAACACTTACAAGTCCAAATTTGAATTAATAGAGATAAATCTTAGGGTTTGGGTTATAGTCATAGTTATTATCTAGCAAGTCTTAAAGAAAACAAAAATTCCATCAATCAACTCTTCATTAATATTACAAAACTAAGTCCATTTCCTTTAATATTACAATTACTTTTGGTTTACTTTAATTTAATGCTGTCATGAATTCAAAGCTATTAACATAATTTTAAGATTTTTGATTCCATCCATTTTATATTCATAAATATCCATTGGTATATGGTATATATTTAAAAATAAATAAATAAATGAGTAAATAACACTGACGTATTGGGCAAATTAGCTTTAAGGCTAGTGGTCATTTAAAAAATCAAATAAAAATGCCTTGAAGTATTGAAAAATGGACTGGGAGGTAAGATTCATTGTATAGAAGACATATAATGTACTAATGGATAAATAAGTTAGACGATTTCGAGATTATATTCGAAATAAAAAATGAGCAACTTTTAAATGATTTACAAAGAAAGAATTCTATTCAGCAAACTATTGATGATTCAAAAAGTTAGTATTTTTTTGTGAAGTGATTAACAAAGAAAAACAATTAAGTAGTAATGATTTTTAATTACTATTAACTGAGGTAAACTAATAATATATATCACTAGCATGAATTCAGGTTAAAAATTACTTACCTCCCAGGCGGACCTAGTATTAAATCACCCATAAAAATAAATATTTGCTCATTGTTCTTTAAAATGTCTGAAATGCGGAGAAAAATATTTTTCAACTAATATTTTTTGTGTGTCTGAATTCCGATACCTAGAATAGCCCAAGATAGGTAAGTCAAAAAGTTTGTTTGTATCAAAATAGTACTGATTAGATTTTGAAATATCTCGTTCAAAAGGGAGAAAATTAATTATTCTATAGAGATTTGAAGAGGATGTTATATTTAGTATAGTCTTAAATGAACAATTTATATAATATAAGTTTATTAGTAATTATTAGGACATCTCTAGTGTACCGAGTCTTGAAAAAGTTTTCACTTTTTTATTATTTAATGTGCGGGTGAGCGATTCTTTCATTAGAATCTGATCGATATGAAAATAACAAAGGGCGCGTAAAAAAATCATTTCTTTTTCTTTAGAAATAAGGATGCCTGAAACAGGTCTGGGCTTGTAAATGTCATCCACTTACAAGCTGAGACCTGTTTCAGACTATTAGAGATTAATTTCTTAATTTCTATTATTCTAGGAATGGCCTTTTGCACTCGGACCAAAACGATACTCCTTATATAGAGAGAGTGAGAATATTCAATTGGATTTCATTAAGATTCAGACAAAAGAAATTACTTGTTGCGGCTCTAATTAGCAAGGCTAGCGAGTCTTGGAAAAGTTTTTACTTTTTCTTCTATTTCTTTGTATTCATGTATTTTAAAAAAATCGTTAGAGCCGTTTTTGAGGAAAAAAAACGAAATAAAGGAAGGGGGTGTAAATTAGTAGTGTAGCGATGATTTCAAATAAATGAAAATGTGAAAGTCGTGCGGTGAACACACCAGTTGATTTTAATTATTTCTATCTAAATACAGTTTTCTGATTTATTGATATCAACACTAGAAAAATAATAATGTTATAATGTTCCTTAGAAAATTGATTAATATCTTTTTCAAATATTTTTTGCTAACTTTAAAGAATTCCCAATTTTGTATAGAATCTAATCATAAAATTGAAGAAAATCTATTTATTTTTTAGACTTGATAAACTTTCCATAAAATTAAATTGATTTGGCTTTTTTGTCCCTGAACGTTTTAGCTACCAAATTGAAATTCGGCATAAAATCAAAACTTGGATAATTTTTCAGTACGTTGACTTCAACGATAAAGCTCATCGCATATAATGAATCAATGTTTTCTCAGTTTCTGAGAGATTTAACCGGTAGTTTAGAAGCTAGACAGCTCAAATTCTAATTATTTTTTTGTTTTGAAAATACAAACATTTTGGCACTTAAACAAACTTCATACACCTTTACGTTCTTGAGCTATTATGTGAATCAGAATCAAAATAAAAAGGCACTTAGCCTTAGAACGCACAAGCTTTTTTACAAACACAAAGTCGCGAGCCAGGCCCACTATATGTTTAATTATGGTTTATAACACATTTTTCAACAATTATATTCATTTTTTTTTATTAATTTATATCAGGATTTATAGGGGGTCGGGTAGGCTAGGCGGTAGCATGTCAGCCAGCTAACCAAGAGGACCCGAGTTCGAATCCGGCTAAAATCTGACCCCCGTGGTAGAGACAAATTTAAAAATAAAAATAAATAGTATCGTAAATGGCTTATGGCTACCATGGCCGAAAAGCCAAAAAAAAAAAAAAAAAAATCAGGATTTACTTATAAAAATAAATAATATATCAATACTTGTTTACCATTTTTATAGTTTTAATACAGATAAAACCTTGAGAGGCCCGTCTTGTGACTTTGTGTTTGTTAAATGGTTCCAGGTATATAACATTTTTTTTTAGAAAAATTCTTTAAAAATACTTTTATTATGTATTAATGAAGTAATATTAAAAACTTGGAATTTACGTGACCCCTTTTCTGAAAGTTATTGAAAAGAAAAGGTGTGACAGGGCCTGACAGGCCCGGCTTATACGTTCTAGGGTTAAAAGACAATATAGAAAACGGACAAAAAATCTAGATAATTCAATCCTTCAGCCTTCGCATTTATAATTAAAAAGTAATGATTATTTTGGACATCCATTTACAGTTGATTGCATTATATGTATATTGGCCTTGAATAAGAAACTGTTTGCCAATGGCCTCTCATTCGGTTGATTAAACTTGAGTGACTGAGCGCCCACAAGCCTCTCTCTTGCGCGAGGGATCCGTTGTTCTGTTGTTGCATATGCAATATGTGCTGCTCTCCGAGCAATAACTGCCTGACGTTATAGCCGGCCATAAAAACAAACGCTATCATCGAGCCTCAGCTAAGCCACAAGCCAGAAGGCAACAACATTGGCCTTCTTAAACCCCGCTGCAAATGCTCCGAGATCCCTTTGGTGTCTTAAGACTTAGCCCGAATGTCACTTTGTAACAGTCATATTTAGGCCTCGATCCTCCTTTACAATAAACTCGAGAAACGAGTCCTCCTTCCTCCTGGGACATCCCCTTTTCTCTATGAAAGCCGCGGACTCATTAAATGTTACGATGTCACAATTTACCTCATTGCTATTAAAATATAAAATTACAAACTGTTTTCTCTTTAAAAATATATATGAAATTTCGCTTGAAATACTGGCAAGTTTTTTATATTTTATTTTTACTAGTAATTCAAAGAAATTTTTTTCATATTTATAGAGAACTAGCTGACGCCCGAGCCTTCGGCGTCACACTAGCCCCTGGCGGGGAGCGTCTCGTTTTATGGTTAAAATTTATATAGATAATAGCTGACCCGACCACGCGTTTCTGTGACTAACTCTTATGCTTCAAGCCTAAACCACTGGACGTATCAAAACTATATTAGCAACATATGTCCGTTTGGTGCTCCGATTGGTATATCTAAATTTTTGGCCAGGTTTATAATTATTGTTACCTTAACCAAAAATAATATTTACAGTTGAAAGATTTCTAAAAAGCTATTTAAATAAAAGAAGTTAGGAATTTTTGAAAAAAATAGCTTTTTTAAATAACCATAACCTTTTCAAAAATTTAGTTACCATGACGTTTTGTTTTTAAATTTTTGTTTTTAAATGTACTTTAAAAAAAAATAGATAGTTTTTTTGCTAGTTTAGTTCTTTTATTGTTTGGCAAGATATGTTTGCTAACCTGAATTTTTTTTAGTTTTTCCTGAATTTTCCAATTTTTCGGGCAACTTTTCTAATTTTTTTACGTATTAACCTGAATTGGACTATTACGAACATTATAAAAAAAAATTTGCCAAATCGGTCGAGGCATTTGAGAGATCTGCGCTTACAAAGAAACAGAAATTCATTTTTATTATATAGATATAACATCATTATATTCATGCGGATACTTCGAATGTTTGTTCAAATAAGAAAAAATCAATTTTCATATTAAAAAATCTGGTATAATAATAAATAAATATTTATTTATTGATGAACTTGGGGTGGTGCTCCTCAGGCTTGTCTATATATTGGTATATATTATATATAATAGCCTAGAGATGTCGATGTCGTGATTTTTTAAGAGGAATAAACTTTTTGGCCTGAGGGCTGCACGCACGGAGGGCCGAGCTTCGAGGGAGTCCCGAAGGTTATAATATTTTCTATCCTGACTAACCATTCGCAGCACTAGCCCTGACATATACAGTCGACTCTCAATAATTCGAAATCCAAGGGACTCTAAGAAAAATTCGAATTATCGAGACTTCGAATTATCAAGAAGTTTGAATTATCAAGAGGAAAGAAAAAATTCAAATTATTAAGAATTTTTATTATATTTTTAAAAATTTGTATGAGCTTACATAAATTTTATATATAGCCTCAAGTAAAGGTGTAAAAATAATGAAAACGACAAAAAAATAAAAAAATACATATGTATTAACATCGCAATAGATAATAACATACCTAATTAAAAAAAGGAGTAAACATTGCTAGGAAAAATTCGAATTATAAAGAGGTGAAGTGGCCTAGTTCGAATTATAGAAATCCCTCTTGTTACGAAAAGGATTTCGAGTTATCGAGCGTATCAACATACACAGCATTTTTTCGATTTACTGAATTTAACAGCTGAAGAGTTCGAATTATCGAGAGTCGACTGTACATATAAGTAAAATTAACAACTCGTTTAATTACTCATAAAATTAGACTATAGCTTCTAGTGCAAGTGCACCTCTGGGGCTTTGTCGTGACATGTTTTTTTAAGGGGATATGTTTGAATAAAAATGCGTAGAGTGAGCAACATTTTCAACTTCATAAAAAAACACACACTTATTTCATAGTAAGGGGCCCGATTCAGATTTTGGGTCCCGGGCCTGAAATTTCATGTGGGGCTATAATAGCTTCAAAGTCTTTACATAAATATTTTACTTTCTTTTTCTTTTGACCATGATATGAGAGTCATTTGTTCTATCGGATACTGTTTATTTATTTGTATCAAGTGGAGGATTTCTTCTTTGATTAACTCATTAAAAATTAACAATTATGCTACCCTCGGTGAAGAAAACTTTTTAATTTTATGAAATAACGTCTTCTTATTTTGAACCCGGTGACTTTTATAAAATTAGATAAATAATAATTATAATATACAAATTATTTTATTAATTTTCTAATTGAAAGTTTTTTTTCTTAATTTTAATTTAATTTTTATTCTACTTAAAGAACGCGAATTCTTTTTATGTTTAGAGCAAAAAATAAATTTTTAAATTTCTTAATTACGAATTTCATTGGAAAGGTCGTATATAAAAAACAGCTAGAGATCAATCGGCCTCTTCAAAGACACTGCAAAACAAAGCAAAGAAAGGCAAATCAGACAAAAACTTCTACTTTGAGAGATGAAAATTAAAGTAGAAAAATGGTTAATTGGTTGCTGACATTAGGGTAGCAGACCTCCAGAGTCTTCGAGGTATCTTAAGGGGTGCGCCAGGATTCATGGGGGAGGATGCACGAATATCCCCCTCTTAGATCAATAGCCTATGCAATTTTGCACCCCTTATAGTCCTTTCAACCCTTATCTAGTATATATGTATGTAGAGAGAGCCCTTAAGACAAGAACCAAGTGAAGAAGCTGAGTTAAAGTTGGATAGAGCACCCAACTTCCGAATAAATGAAAAAGAGTATAGGCAATAGGCCATTGGGTTACTCATAACAAGCCTCGAAAAAGATGAATGGCCCCTTCATTGAAAAAACACAAGGATTTCTAATATATGTAGAATGTGTGAAATAGCTAGGCATTAGAATCTTTTTATAGGTTTGTAATTTTAATACAATTTCGCATACAATGGTATCTTGAGATAGGAATTTAATTAGTTCTGTGATCATCGTCGTATGTCAAAAAAATCGTATCTTAAAGCAATTTTTCCCATTTAAAATAATGTAATATATATTAATGCGTTCTAGCCATATGAAACTAACCCAAAACACAGTTAAATTACACATAATATACACAATTTGTATATAGATAAACGAGTAATAAATACACATAATGTTTATTAATTTGTTTATTAATATTAATAGTATTAATAACACACAATGTTTATTAATCATCACTTTAACGTCAGGCCTTTTTGGCCTCACTTTCCTGACTTTAACTGCGTGAGACCTTCATAAGGTAACGATCAAGATAGGTCTGTTTCTGCCTTCTTTTTAAAATGTTACGAAAGAATGTGAGACACCTATCATCAAATAAGGCACATCGCAAATTCGTATCTCAAATTTTTCGTTGTATGTCGAGGTATAAATTTTAGAATATTTCATGTTGTATCTCAAAACATTCGTATGTTAGGACATTCGTATCTCAAGGTACCACTGTACATATACATTCATCTATTTTGAATCGTTTAAATAGCCTATTCAAAAAACCTATTTTAGAATTTATAAAACCGACTTCAAAAAAATTAAATGCAACAAATAAAATAATAAAAGTCAAAAATAAAATAAAATACACTAAAAGGTATAAAATAATAATCTAATTTAGTTACAACTAAACGACGAACGTTTAAATAAAATAATAAAAGTCAAAAATAAAATAAAATACACTAAAAGGTATAAAATAATAATCTAATTTAGTTACAACTAAACGACGAACGTTTAGTTGTAACTAAATTAGATTATTATTTTATACCTTTTAGTGTATTTTATTTTATTTTTGACTTTTATTATTTTATTTGTTGCATTTAATTTTTTTGAATTCGGTTTTATTTTTTTTATAAAAATTATTTTTATTTTTCTCTTTTTAGTGATGTTATTAATAGTGACTTAATATAATACCTTGCATGCATCTCGTAAGAGAAAGGGTCGGGCGAATGAATCAGAAAATGATAATAAAATTAAATTCATAAATATAGAAATTCTCTAGAAACGTTTGCGGGTTTTAAATGAACGTTTTAAGATTGATTTTTTTTATAAAAGATTTTATTTATTATAATTTCGATTATTTGCTCATAAGAATTGGATATTTATGTTAATTCGTCATTGATCATATCATCAGAACTTGACCAAATTAATATGGAACCACCCCTAAGATACCCTCTTTCCAATATAAAAAGAATCATCGAAATCGGTTCATAAACAAAGAAGTTATGCCTAAACAAACATAGCAAAAAAGGTCAAATACCAATGAAAAAAAAACGGGACCAATCAGAAACTAGACTGAACCCAATGCAAAAAAAATCATCAAAATCGGTTCACAATTGGCGAAGATATCAGGTAGCATAGACACAAAAAAAATCAGTCGAATTGAGAACCTCCTCCTTTTTTGAAGTCGGTTAAAAAATGAGTCAATAAGCGAAAATCTTGAAAAACTAACTCCTGACAAACACACTGAATATTATAGTATTTTCTTTGGAAAGCCACCATGAAAATTACAAGACCTAAAACTCAGGATTCACCTCTGAAAATTCCTGAAGGAAAATGGGTCAGAGTTTCGAAACAAAAAGCGGGTATTTTTGAGGAATATTTAGAAATTTTTTTAACATAATCCGCCTTTAAAATCTAATGAAAATCCTACCTTCATACATAAAAATGATCAAAAGAAAGCTCCCTATTGTGACCTCATAACTGGGAATATCATGAAAGAACTTCCCGATGTAGCCATTTATAAATTACAATACCTTATAAACGCGTCCTTTAAACTTAAATAAAATGTTATGTACCTCATCATTTGAAAATTGCTGAAGTGATACTTATTCTTAAGTCTGGAAAAGAACCTACAGAAGTGGCCTCTTATCGACCAATATTATTGTTTCCGATTTTGCCAAAAATCTTTGAGAAGCATTTTTCATTTAAAACTTTTAAATCTAGAAAGCCAAAATTTAATATGGGAAATAAAAATAAAAAAATAATTACCTGAGCTAGAAAATGACGGATCTCCTATCAGTTTTATTGTTCACTACTGAACTGGATAAATTTGGGAAGGCAAGAGAACTCTTCTTCACAAGCCATATTAGAGACAGGGGCAAATTTGAGCTTAGTAGAGCTTAACAAGTTGAGTGGGGGTGAAATAGCTTCTTTTTCCTTATTCGTGTTTAAATAATTATTTCAGAGAAGTAGAGATAAGAAGAATCATTTCAAATATAATTTTTTTTTATATCTGAATTAAGATAGCTGAGCAAGCTTATAAGAAATTTTTTTGATTTGTATTTCTCATCTACATTTTGGTTTTCTAGATTTAATACTTTCAAATGAATTATGCTTTTATGATGACTTTTTGAAAATTTGTAGCTAATGAACTGAAATTTATCACAAATATACTTATAAGTAGAATCCAGCGTTCACTTAAGTTTCAGCTTTCTAGATCGAACACTATAGAAGACTTGGTATATACATAGTACAACGCCAATGATTGATTTTGCATAGAACTTACCGAGTCATGAAAAAGTTTTCTTTTTTTCTTTCCTTCGTTCTTTTCTTTTTCTGAATTGCTTTTTTTAAATTGCGAAAAAATAATTATTTGATATTGTTTAAAAGTTCCAAGCACTTCAACCTAACTCAGAATGAAACTCATAAAGGAAGGATTTCTATAGTTGGCATAAATTCAAAGAGTCTCTTTAATATCGGCTAGGTATTTTGAAAAATGTACTTCATTTTAAAATGAGTAAGGAATATTATTATTAGACACACTATTTTTTTTCTCTTTTGTAACTCATTGAATTTAAGGAAGTTTAAAAATTTTGATTAAAACAATCTCCTACCATTAATATTTATACTAATCTCTTTAAACCTAACTCCTCTTCTGAATCTCTAATTATGTAAAGATACCAGAGCCAGACCGTGAATATGTGGGGCCCTGGCCTAATACTACTTGGGTGCCTACCAAATTAATAAAACTAATTGCTATTTTGTCAAAAAACTAATTTTCTATAATGATATAAGCGGTATAGGTTAAAAATTTAGGACAATAACATTTTTTATTTATTTAATATGACTTTTTTTTTCTAATGGCCTTCGGAATCTATAGTCCATTATGGCCATTGAGTGTTCGTGTGTGTGTGAGGAAGTGGGTTTAAATTAGGTTAGGGATCAGATTAAAGTCGGATTGCAGCGACTCGGGCTTGAACACGGGCTTAATGTGACTTAGATACACAAACAGCAACTGTAAGACATTATTGCTGCAAAAGAAATTAACAGGTTATCTATAGTTATGTTATATAAATTCGATAAATTATAAAGCAACCTTTCTGCATTTCTGTGCTGCAAATTCCTTTATTTACTCATCACATTGTAAGTTCTTTGTTAAATCACAATTTATGTAAAGACTTTATAAATAATTTAGTCGATTGATCGACATTGTTGTCCTATATTTGTTTTCTATAAGTATAAGACATCCTGGAGAAAGAGCGCTCCGCTTCTCAGCGTGTGATTGCCAATGTTAAGAAAAACTTTAAGATATTATAGCAATCAACATCCAGATGTTTCTTTTCTTAAAAAAAAAATAGATTATTTTTTTACTTTACCATACGGGGTATGGTTAAGTATTGTAATTGTGCATGAAAAAAGTGGTTTTTTCCTTCTTTTTTCAAAATATCTCAAAAATGGCTTAAACTATTTTGATTAAAAAAATTGAGCGAAACCATGGCATTTCGGTCTACAAAAAAGCTCTAATAAGTGAACATCGAAAAATTATATTTTTTGAGATAATAATTGTTTTGTCAAAATGTCTGTTAGTTAGCTAGTTAATCTGTCGGTTACCAAATTTTTGTGGACGAGCTAGCTCAAAAACTAGAGTGAATATCGAAACCAAATTTCACACGTAGTTTTGGTCCATTGATTTTTCGTTTATTGGGCCATGCAGGTGGGGGCCTCCACTAACAAGAAATATTTACATAGTCGGGTGAATTTAATTACAGGAGTATTTACATAATTATAGGAATATTAACATAATATATTTACAAAAAAAATTTCTTTTTTTCTTTTTTTATATACAATTTCTAGCGCATGGCGATTTCCCTATAAGTTCTCCTGTTGAAGCTGTAAAAATTCATTAATGAACCCCTCATCGCCCTGAAGGTCATATCGTATAAAGTTCTCTGAGAAATTCCCATGGCGACAAGGGGAGGCACCGCTTTATTCCACCACACTCCCTTCCACGAGAGTGTGATGGCTTCAACTCTCACAGAACCCGAGCCCACCCCAAACCTTGCCGCAATGTTGCTCACCAGACTGGAGTTTCCCTTATAATAATTGATTTTGTTTCTGTGGGCAACCCCCAGTACGAGGAGCGCTGACACTATCTGCACATCCAGAACCCACACCGTCCCCGACAGGTCCTTCGCCACGATGTCTGGCTTCCTGTTCCCGGCCGAGCTCTGATATAAATATTCGAGCTCGACCAGCATTCCTTTTTTATTAGTTCATCAGCCAGACGTCTCACCACCGCATCATGCCTCCTGAGCCTTCCATCGTGCGTCCTCCCACACGACTGGAGAATATGCCCTGTCGTCTCAGTTTTTCTACACCCGGCCCTACACATGGGTGGACACTCCGGCCGCCTTCCCCTACTTGTTCTAAAGGCCGAAGGAAGAGACCCCGACCTAAGTCTACATAGTTCAATAAAGATATTGTTCTTAATCGGGTCCGGGTGCATCATAAAATTATATGAGGGCTTTGCCCCCGCACACATCTCCAGATCCCTCCCGTCGACGCTGCTATGTAAGTTGTCGCGCCAGTACTTATTAAGAGGTGATTAGATTTTGGTGCAGATCGACCCAAAATTAAGGGGGGTGGAGGGGGGGGGGGTTAAAAATTAAAATTCTAGGCCGTTTGAGCAAACTCAACCAAATTTTGTGAACATAATCACTGGACCAGAAGTCTAAAAATGCAAAAAATAACTGCCCAAAATGGGGGAGGAGGGTGTAGGGTCAAAAAATTAAAATCTTGGCCATTTACCAAACTCAACCAAATTTTGTATACATAATCAGTGAGATACCAGAAGTATAAAAATGCAAAAACTAACCCACCCCCCTACATGATTATAAATAATTTTAGGGGCCAGGTTGTATGGTAAAGTCAAGGCCACATCAGAACACGTCAACTTATTTTACTATAATTCGCAATATTGTCCATTGTCTTCAATGGGGGCTGGGAGCCTTTTATAATCACGGGGGAGGGGGGAGCCCATATATCGATCCGCCCCTGAAAGATACCATTAGTCCAAATATTCTCATGTATTTGATAATAATTTTAAAAATTTTCTATATTATATACAATAATCATTCATTTAAATAAACCCTTTGAAATCGTATTCGGAAAAAATAAAGTAAATTAATAAAATAGGAATTAAATTAGTATATAAATCTCGACTGCATTGATCAATCGTTAAAATATAGTACAATAAAATATTTAAATTTCAGATTATAGATTCAATTATAAACCTTTAAAAATGTCCTTTTGCAAAATGATGATGATAAAACAAAAAACAAAAAATAAAAAATAAATAAAAACAAAAAAAAACTTTATTAATATACATCAAACCTATTAGATTAATTATTGAAAATTATTATTTTATTTTAAAATAGAAATTATAATTCCTACTATTATCATATCTCTCGCAATGTTATTATTGACGTTTGATTTAATTAAAAATAAACTCTCTTCAATGCAAATTAATTAAATATATTCTAATCAATGATTGTAGCCAAAAAAGATCATGTGGGAATATGGAAATTATATATATTGTAACAGTACGTATTTTTTTTTTTTTTAGCAATATAATTCAATATTCTTAAAATTTTCGGAAACCTTTTGTTCAACCGTTTTTGTTTAATTTCTTCAAAATATAACAATCATTTTGTTGTTATTAGTTTATATGGGTTGTTATATGCTTGTGTGAGAGGCTGTATCTGGATAAATAGATTAAAAATGTTTTATTAATTGTTTGAAAATAACTTTTATCTATAATTTACAAGTCTAATCAATGGGCTGATTTCAGGGGTCGATTTCATGAATGATTATTAAGTTTTTAAAGTCAAAATTCATGTCAACATATAGCTTACAATGTATCCAATGGTACCCTGTACAAAGAGATTGCAAAGAGAGACGGATTAAAAAAAAGAGGATAAAAATAGTATTTAATTAATTCTAGTTATATATAAATTTTCATTTAAATATAAATTGTAAAAAAAAATAACTTAATATTTTTTTAATTTCTTTTGTCTAATAGATTAGGTTAAAATTAAATATTAGCAAATTTTAATAATAAATAAGAGATTGAAATTTGAATTCACGCAGAAAATGGAGTGCAATACGGGCGGGGGATGGACCTCTTAAGAATTGTTTGAATATATTTTCTTTTTTTAGTGAAAAATAAACAATACTATAAAATTTATTTAAAAGTCGTTGCTGGAAAATAAGAGGGAGGACAAGAGGAGAAGACAGAGAGAGGGAGGAGTGAAGACATTCGAACCGAACACAACTAATTAGGCAGTGAGAGAGAATACAACTCCCTGCGCTTTCTTTAAACACTCTTCTCTATAGACATCCATCGTTTGAAGGACAACTCCCCAAGCATTAATAGGGAACAGATCTCCACATCTTCATCCACTCTGAACATATATCTATTATCCGCTCTGCATCGGAGCGCTCTTATGTCCAGTTTCGGAATTGGAGCACACTCAACACGAGAATAGGACCAACGCGGTCCAACAAATCTACTATCCACGGCTATCTGATCGAGGCGCCACAGACTCCTGCTAACGGCGTACATATCAAATAATCGGTACTGGAGACATAAGCGGCGTCAAAAGTAACAGCAGGCAGCCACGATCGTTTCTGGGAAGTGGATTTATCTAGAAGGAGGAAATTGCTACAATAGAGAAGATTCCCAAGGCGTATCTATCCATCCTGCCATAAAGGAATGTAATAATTCTTACTCTAATAATCACACAAATTTCTATAACAAAAATTGTCCTTCTGTTAAAAATCGAGCAACGATAAATTTAAATTCACAATTATTACAGATATTAAATCATTCTAACCAGCATATTCTATTGTTATTGAAAACGTTCCCATCCTTCCTTTCCGCATAATTTTTTTTTCTTTAACCAATTTTTTTATTTAATTTCATATTAAAAATAGTAAAGTAAATTCACAGTTAGAGTCAATCAATAATTTCAGATTTTAAGCATCAAGAGAGATACTCTGAGGATACACCCACCACCAACTAAAATAAATTAAAAACCAACATTCAGATTCTCATTTTACCCACTGCAAGCTTGACAATCATAGAATTAGATCTCATTCATTTTGGTTGGATTAAATTATGTATACTATTTTTAATTATCAAAATAAGAAAATCAAATGTAAATTCCCAAAAATTACAAAATGGCTTATTAAATATTCAAAGAGCCTTTGGACTGAAAGAGATAGTGATGGTTCCCGAAGACTCGACACATATTGACATTTGATTGGTGCGACATGGTGTGACCATCACGTGCATACTCTTGATTGGTCGAAAGAGCGGACCCCTTACTTTCACTGCGATGGAATGCTAGCCACGGCTGATTGTCGCGGCTGAAATCATTCTTTTTCTGAAAGTCAAGAGATAAACCCGTGAGTCTCCTTTACTCTGACCTCCAAGCGGCAGTCTTCATAAAAGCGACTGACGAGGGACCGCCATTTTGATTTTTCGCCTAGAGTTGACGATCACACCCGACTAAGGACGGCGAAAACCCCGGCTGCGGGCCCGCTTTGCCACGTGTCCAGAGAGGCCTATAGACGTCACAGCCAGCTGATTTCAAGCAAAACTGTCACCTGTCATCCACACATATGCTCTTCACGCAAGCATTACTTACTTCTTTATATTTTTATTATTTTTTTTTATTGTAATTTCTTTAATTATTATTATTCTTTTGGTATTGGTTAGTTTTATATTCCATAATGTAAAATAGTTTTGTAATCGCTTCTGATTTAATTTTTTTAAAAGAAACTGAGATTAAAATACCAGTTCTGTTTAAAACCAATAAAACAGTTGTCATTTACCACGAAGTTCCTGTGCGACATTTCCTCTTATTGATCTCATATTGGTAGTCATCTCTCACAATTTCAGGTTACAGTGGAATTCTGTAACTGGCTGCTAAATTCTCGGACCAGCAAATCGCAAGCACTGATATTTGGCAAGGAAAACTCATACCTATCGACTTCGGTAGCCCTGACTGTTGATCCCTACCTGTGTATGAGGCTCAAATTCAAACCACGCCCCGATCAACAGACTATTTTCCATCTTAAATAAGGGACAGGTAGGAAGACTTTGTAACTCTGACTGTCATTCGGTCCTCTTGTCAATTCCGGTGTACATTCTGTGCTCTCGGGTGCAGAAGTATTTCGGGTAGTACTAGGCCGGGTGGCACGAAAGATTGCGAGATTTTACAATATATATTATTTCAAAAATCAGAAATTTTCAATAAAAAATACTTGTAATATTCAGGATTTAACCAATAGTGTTTTCAAGACTCATACATGGTACTAGAAGGAAATTGGTTATGTGGGAACATTCTTTAAAAATATCCTGGTGTGAGATGCTACATTTTTTGGTCAAGTCTTTACCCTCTAAAATATTCATAATATTTATATTCTTAATTCTTACATTTACACCTAATTCGGCTTTCACTCCCGGATTTTCGTTCCTGATTTCCCGGGAAATTCGCAAAAATATCTATTACCAATTTCCCGAGAAAAAAGTCAATTTATGGGATTATTTATAAATAACATATATCATCATAAAGTAAATGAAAAATAAATATTCCAAAACTACTTACTTCTCTTATTTAAAAATATTTGAAAACAAAATAGCTAACCATTGACTTTCTTGTATTCGTGATTATGCAGCTGTGCAAAACAAATATTTGAGAAGTCAAAGAGTATCTTTACTCTTAATATTTTAAAAAGTTTCAACAATAATAAATTTAAAGATTAAATAATTAAAAGATTGCTGTTTCTTTGTGAATTAAAGTAATTTAATTTAATTTCAATAACACTTAGTTATTTTTTCACTGATATAAAATTTTAAATATTAAAATTAAAGGGTTAATAAATGAAAAGAATGTCGTCAGAAAGAAATTGGAGATTTTATTGAAAGACTATATTCAAAGAATTTAATTTATTTGAAGCCAGTGGAAAATTAACAAAAAATTTGAAAATGCTCTTAGATGCTCTCCTTTGCATTGAACCAACCTAAGTCAAAAGTGAAAGAGTATTTTTCGACTGTTGGACTTTTTGTCAACAAAATTAGGACACGACTCAACGCCAATTCGGTTAATGCGCTAGTTTGTCTCAGAACTCATTTTAAAAACTCTTCAGAAAAATAACTTTGTTTTAATGAAAAAAATAAATGAATATTTTAAATTGATTTTTTTTTAATTAATGAATTTATTTTGATTAGTAAATATTAAAATCCGAATATCTTCGAATTATTCTCGTTTCACGGGAATTATTATTTGCCGGGAAATGAGAAACCCTACATTTAATCATATCCATAGTACAGCTATGGAAGTATACAGGGGTTGGTCGATGCGACCAAGTTACTACGGAAATCGCCTAGCTTACACTACTATATTTAATATTAATGCAAATTTTTGTATATGTTGTTGATTCTTGGGAACTTAGACTTTTAAATAATTGTATGGTAAGTTTTTAAAAGATGAGTCGTTTTGTCGCTAATTTTTCTTCAGGCAATCTACAAAAAAATTACAACAATTGCAGAGACCTTTAAGGGGAATAGAGAAGTTACATCCCTTCTGAAAATCGGCAAGATTTTCTTTAGATTGAATGAGGGAGCAACTCAAGAGCTGTCCTATCTTATTTTATCGATTTAATCTATCTGAAGGTTCACACTATGTCTTTTATACAAGAAAATAGCATTTTGATTAAGAATTTTGAAAAAAGGGTAATGACTCCTTTTAACCCCTCACAAAATTATATCAAATTCTGGAGAAGATATGTTGATGATATTTTCGTTGTTTGGTCGGGTACCACCAGAGGGATTCAGTTACTTAGTAATTATCTAAACCAAATCCAGAAAAACATTAAATTCACATCAGAACTAGGCAATAAAACTATTTCATTTTTAGATTTAACAATAACCATCACCAACCAAAAATTAGAATTTAACATTTTTAGAAAACCCACCTTTACTGACACGATTATCCCCTTTTCTTCTAACCATCTTCATACCATTTACCTTCTACCATTTACCTTCTAACCATCTTCATACCATTTATAATATAGCATATAATAATGGATATAGTAAGGAAATTATTAAAAAATATTTATCAAAATTAATAAAAAACACACGCTTTCGCAATTACATTCTCTCACAATCGAATCTGAAAAAATCTATAAAAGAATCCCCTTTATTTCTAAGCATATAACCTATCCATTAACAAATATTCTCCGGAAACATGGAATCACTCCAGCCCTTTATAATATAAATAATTTATCCTCTCAATTAATAAATAACAAACTAGACAAAATTGATAAAATGAATAAATCTGGTGAATACAAATTAAATTATAACGATTGTGATGCAATATTGGACAAACTGGACGATCTTTCAGAAAACGGCATAAAGAACACGTAGCTTCCCTCAGACAATTAATAAGAAATCAACTCACAAATCCAGATTCCACTTCCGCATTTGCTAATCATCTATATTCTTTAGATCACTCACCTTCACCTACTAATCCCACCCCTATTCATTTCGAAAGAAAAGGATTAAGATTGGATCTTCTTGAATCCACGGAAATAAAATATGCCCTGTCGAACGATGAAAATATCAATAATCAACTTGATGTAAAGCAAAACATAATAATTGACCTATTAATATCAAAGTCCAAAAAAATTTATTCCCAGCTTAGGGACATAAGTCAATGAACTTCTAACTTTCCTTTATTTATCCTCACCTATGTCAATAAACCCTACCCAACTTGAAATTTTCACTTAAAAATAGCCCAAGAGAAATTGTCCTTTAAAATAATTTAAACATTTTTTCCCTCTGTTCACTAAACATATATATATAACTTAGTATTCAATAAGTTGAAATAGTTATTTTCTGTACTTCCTGAAAATGGATTGATAGCCCGAAATATATATATTGAAAAAAATTTTACATCTTTTAATTTTTTAATTTTAATGTGAAACAAGTGACCAAGAATCCTTAGCTCATAGTAAATGAATATTAAATATAATATTTATTTACTCTTATCTTTAAGAATTTTGAAGTTTAAATGAAATTGTATGAAAAGATTCAATTTCTTCTCTCGGGAGCGAATCAACTAGAAATGCCAAGAATTTTCATTTGTTTTCTCATTAGATATTTATGCAAATTTATTGAAATTTCATATCTCTATAGTTATCTACTTTTATCTTTTATAGCAAATTATTTTTTATTACGAAATTTGCATTTTAAAGGGTAGTTTATTTGAAGTCATATTTGAAAAAACGCTAATATACTCAGTTGAAATTTTTTTTAAAATATGAAAGTAATAGATATTATAAAATATTTAATTATTAATAATTTAATTCAATTTTGAAGGAAATAGATTTAGTATTTTTTGAGAAAATTGCCAAAAACCCCAGAAACCGTGTAAAAGTTAAAAAAGTCACATGAAACTAAACATTGACTTGTGACATGGAAGTGAATTTTAAAATGTTTCTAAAACGGCCTTTCAAAGACGGTTTTCGGGGTTTTTAGCAATTTTCTCAAAAAGTACTTAATCGATTTCGTTTAAAATTGAATTAAATTATTAATAATTAATTTTTTTATAATATCTTTTAAATACATATTTTTTAAAAAATTTCAACGGAGTTATTAGTGATTTTCAAAATAGACTTCAAATAAACTACCCTTTAAAATGCAAATTTACAATTAATTATTTAGTATAAAAGATAAAAGTAAATGAAACACAGATATAAAATTTCAATAGATTTGAATAAATTTCCAATAAGAAAACAAACTTTTAGGCATTTCTAGTTGATGCACGGAGAAGAAATTGAATGTTTTCATAAAATTTCATTTAAACAACAAAATTCTTATTCAAAATGCTATTTTCTTATACATATCATAGACATACTGTGAACCTTCAGATATATAAAATAGTTCAAATAAGATCGAATTCTTTCTCATTTATAATACTTTATATTTGTTTTATCAAGAGGCTGGATCGCAAGTCACCCGGTATCAGCGAGTCATTTTTTGTTACGTTTTTTTAGCTTTCTACTATTTACTTAAAAACTAATCAATCAACTTCGTTCAAAATTGAATATAATTATTAATAATCGATAGTTTTATAATATTTATTAATTTCATATTTTTAAAAATTATTTCAAATTATTTATTAGCGTTTTTTCAAATTACTCTTCAAATAAACTATACTCTTTAAAATGAAAATATTCTAATAAACATTATTTGATATAAAAGTGAAATAAATAAAAATAAATTACAAATACAAACCACTAGGTAGAGACCATTTTGGAATTGACCCCTTGGCTTGGGCCCCACGTTGCGAAACACTTCTGTAAAGTGCACGCCCGCTCGAATAGAGAAATTGGCTGGTGCACTGCCGAGCCACAGATTTATTTCAAGAATTAGATCGAATAATCCATTTGATTAATAGAGTTTCAATATCCGTTTGAATTTGATCCAGGGGTCGTTTTGTATTAGTAGAATTGATTTGTTTTAAAAAAAGTGCTTTTCCTTTGACTATTTCCGATTAATGTGTTTCGCATATAAATCTTCTACGCCTATGTGTCAATTAAAATAATTGCCTCATTTATAGTTCATAGTCAATCCCAAAGCAATAAAACTAGAATATAATAGTCTATCTCGTTCCGAATGATACATTCATATTTTCCACCGACTACTTGTTTAAATGTTTTGCTTCGAAAGCTAAACCATGATTCATCTCTAAATATAATCAACAATATACATTTAAGGGTTTATTTTTTATTTCATAATATAATAAAATATAATTAGATTAAATAAAATAATATATATATAATCTAATATAATTATATTACATATTATCTTTTTTACAAACGTAAAATTAAAATCTGGAATCTAAATTAAGTAAAATTTTATATTAATCCACTGTTTAATTATTATTTGTAAGAACACGCGATTACGGTCAATTTGATTTTTATGAAATTTTTCCTAGAGGACCTGAACTCAAAGCGGATAAAGGATTGTTGAAGTGAAACTTCTTTAGCAACGTTTCTGTTACAATAATGGGGAAATGACTCAATAGAGGGGAAATAAGGGAAGGGAGATTGTGTTGAGTATCTAGATGTGTATACGGATAAACAAGTTTCACTTCCTCCGTGAGCATATATGCGTGGGGCTCACACGTATTAAAAAATCATCAAGCCAAAAAACAATGAAAGATAAAATCTAGTATAGAGGAATCCTTTATTTAAAAGTGGGAAATTCGAAATACGAGAGAGGATTCAGAAGAATTAGCAAACTGAACTATTAGAATATATAAAGTTAATTTACGTGTCTATTATGGTGATCCTTATTTTGGGTATTTTCAAATTTTTACGCTGACAAGGGTTCATATGGTTCGAAATAAATAAAAAAAAAAATATCCCCAAAGTCTCAAGTCTCTATCTCAATTTTAACCTGGGCCCCCAGTGATTTAAGTTTCTCATCTAAATAACAAGGGGTTTTTGGCATTAAAATATCGATTTTTTATTCCACCCAAAGTAATGGTTCAAAAAATTTGAAACTCTGTAGACATTATCCTTATAATACTACCTATCCTTAGAATTATTACAGATTTTTAGCTATTATAATTTTGGAGTTACAGGAAGATACTGCTATATCTTAGTGTTACTAAGTTATAGACTCCAGAATTATAATAGCTAAAAACCTGTAAAAATTTTGTATTATAAGGATAACGTCTAAAGTGTTTCAAATTTTTTGAACCATTACTTTGGCCGGAATAAAAAAAATGATCTTTCAATGGCAAAAACTTCATGTTATTTAAATGAGAAACTTATATCGCTGGGGGCCCAGGTTAAAATTGAGATAGAGACTTGAGACTTTGGGGTTATTTTTTTATATATTTCGAACCATATGTCAGCGTAAAAATTCGAAAATACCCAAAATAAGTACCACCCTAGTGTCTATATATAGGTATAAGTATATATTTTATTCAATCTTAGTTTTTAAACGATAAATTCATCTCTACTTCTATATATAAATGTAGCTTTAAATAATTTCGTTTATAATCTGATGAACAATTTTCTCATTTGAACTCTTTGAATTTAATTTGCATTTAATAAATATTTTAAATTCATATCTTTTGATGGTTTAAACTCATACCTTAAACGTTCGGATATTACTCGAAAAAGTCGAAACAACTTTTTCTGGCGCATCTCTTTTGAGAGCTTAAATTTGCTCAAAGACCTCATTCTCTTTTCCACAAGCAAGAGAATGAGTTAAGAATAATACTTAGGCAACAAACGAGCATATTATCAAATAAGTTCTAACCAAAAAAAAAAAAAAGAAAAAGTGGTAATTAAGGAAATAAGGCAACGAACATTGTTAAGCTCTTGACATATAATATTTTTAACAAGATATTATGCATAAAACAAAACAAACTTTGCAAAAGTCCGAACATTTCGTGAGACAAAAGCGGATTAGCATGAAGAGAGAGGACGCTGCTGCTTCCAAATGGAAGACTTCATGTGTTTGAAAGGGCAGTTCCTTTATCACTGACTGCTTCTTGTCACATTGATAATAATAATTGTTAAAAAGAGGATCAAGTGGAAGTGAAAAAGTTGGCTCTCGGTTCAACTGACCCCCGGGCGAGGGGACCCCGCTTCTTTCTTTTTCCTCCAGCGAATAGACACACCCTCGGTTCTCGTTTGTCTTTGTTGCATGCCTAATTGGCTTAAATACAGTGAACCTTACTCACCATGCGAAAAACTTGTTAAAACCCACCAAAGTGAAAAGCAGACGAAAAGATAAATGGTGCTTGTGTGAATATAACATTATATATATATACATATAGAAATATATAGGTACTGGAAAAAAGACGGATAAAAGTCAAAGCAGGCAAATGGAGAGGTGTGGGCCGTATGTATATCTATATATATGGTCCGGGGTGGCAACAACAGAAGCAGAACGGATTAGGTCGCTAAAGGGACACTTACGCTTCTCCTCGGTTGCTGGTAGCCGCTAATTCCCTAATAGGTTTGATCGTTTCACGCAAGATTACCGACTAACTCTTTGAACGGACACCCCACATATGCTCCTCGTTCACTTTTATGATAAGAATCAATAATATCGTCTATCGGGCCCAGCCTCTTTTCTAATTGCACTCCGCACTCTTTTATAACAGTTCAATGCGCTTTTTGTTGGACATGGGGTTCTCACGGAGGGAAGGATTTATAAATATACTCACTGTAATCTAGAGAGAAAATCTTTCTCAAGATTAAAAAATAGAATACGTTTCAAAGTGTAGATAATAACCAGCGAAAAAGTAATTTTTTCAAGAAAGGAAATAAATTTGTTTCAAATGTTTTCTTCTCACCTAATTGCACTGGATTCTCATTCATTTTCCTGTTTTCGCGAAACATTGATTTAAGTATGTTTTCCGAGACCAAAAGACCTAGCATGAATCTTGCTTAAAACATGACTTTAACATACACTAACCAGCCTTCCACGTATAATTATATGTATAATTTTATTCCTATTATTTGAGATCTCCTCTTTTTCTAAGGACGCGTTTCAAAGACTAGCGAGTTCTTCTCGGAGATTTGTAAGAAATTTAGTGTGATGGTTATTCTTAGTCAAAACGATTTAAGATAGAACACTAGAGTGGTCACTATTTTGGGCATTTTTGAATTTTTATCCCGACAGAGGCTCATATGGTTCGAAATAAATAAAAAAAATATCCCACAAGTTTCAAATCTCTATCTCAATTTTAACCTCTGCCGCACAGCGATGCAAGAATTCGCCTAGCTCTTACGCAGCTTTCATTTTTCTGCGCTAAATATGTTGCCTAAATACAGGCACATTAACTTCATAGAGTCATTCCACACCAACTCAACACAATTTTAGCACATTTTTACCTCAGCATCTCAAATTTTAATGAAATTTGGTACATAGGTACTAAGATACTCCTTAATTTGGGTATTTTCAAATTTTTACCCTTACAGAGGCTCATATGGTTCGAAATAAATAGAGAAAAATATTCCCCAAGTTTCAAATATCTATCTCAATTTTAACCTAGTGCTACACAGATAAGTTTTCAATCTAAATAACATAGGGTTTTTGGCATTGAACGATTAATTTTTTATTCCGGCCAAAGTATTACTAAAAATTCTGTTTACTCTATCCTTATAATAGTAGCTATCCTTCAGAATTTTTACAGGTTTTAAGCTATTATAATTTTGGAATCTATAACTTGCTAAAACTAAGAAATAGCAGTATTTTCCCTAGCTGTAACTCTAAAAATAGCTAAAAATCTGTAAAAATTCCAAAGGATAGCTACTATTATAAGGATAAATTCTACACAATTTCAAATTTTTTGAACTATTACTTTGACCGGAATAAAAAAATAATCATTCAATGCCAAAAACCCCATGTTATTTACATGGGAAACTAACAACTAACACCTTTCTTGGATCTCGGCTCAGATATCTCAGGCAAAATTTTCATGGATAACGAAATTTCAAAATGGACTGGTAAAACTAAAGTAATTGTCCAAAAGGGTTCGGAAAAACACTCAAATCATACGCAATTTTTCGTCTTCGGGGCTTGAATATTTTCGAGCTTCTTGAATGCGTGGGGATACTTAAACTACTTATACTCATCGGGAGGGCTATCTAAATAAATTATTTCTATCTTGGCATCATATGGGTCCACTATTATTAATTATGACTACAAAACCAACTGAAGTCTTTGGAAAGTCCATACTTTCTTTAATATATGAGATATCTTGTCGAATGAGTGACGACTGAATTCCCAAAGATTTCCTCTGAAGCGAACTCTACAAAGGAATCAGAGCTCTCTGCCACAAATGGGTAAAACTATTTTGGTAAAAAATAAATAAATAATAAAAAAATAAATAAGTCTAATTTCATAATGTGAAATCCTTCGCCATATTGAGTATAGTAAATTTAAATATGCTATCATAATTATTACTTTTTAGGTTTTTAATTATTCAAAAATTTTTAAAAAATATATATTTTTTTATGAATTTTAACCATATTATAAATCAACTAAATTCTATGTTTAATTATCATTACAAATTATCCGAAATTTTGGAGCAAAAACAGGAGAATATAACCAAGATTAATTATAATGCATTTTATTTAATTTATTAATTAAAATAAATATATATGCATATATGTATCTATTTTATTAATATTAATTATATTAAACATTTGCATATTTAAATAGTCATTGTAGATATTCTTTATAATTATTATTCTGTTTAGTAATTTAACCCCCAGGTTATTTAAAAGAATATATTACAATATTATTAATATATGACAGTGATTAGATGACACATTTGTGTAAACTAGAAAAATAGGAAAACAATGATAACTACTGAGATAGATTCTACTACTTATTGATTAAAGTTTTAGCCAGATCGTATTGACTTTTGAGCTCTAAAAAAAACCTGATGAATGAATGAAACCATGAGAATGAGCAGACAGTTTTTAATAATTTTTTCTGTCTATGTGTTTATCTGTATTTATTTTTTGAGAACTCAAAAACGGAAATTCATAGAAAGTTTCTATTTCCAAAACAAAGAAGAGATTAGATTTTAGGGGTTTTTGCTTCCAAACTACCTGGAAAAGGAACAGGGCATGGGAATACCCATTGATGACGAAGTGCTTCACACGTTACTCTTCGCAGATGATCAGGTGTTACTAGCTACGTATAGAGACGACATAAGTTACTGCTGCGCAAATTAAAAGAAGAGTACAAAAAATGGGGCCTAACTATAAACACCCTAAAGACAGAATACAAGATAGCAGGATAGGAAAATGAGAAAAGCGACCTGCATCTTGAGAATGAAGTCAATTAATACTCTCCATCTGGGAGTAACCCTTTTCTTAAGTGGGAGAAGTAGTGAAGATATAGAAAACAAGATAGGGCAGGGGAAAAGAATGATCCGTCAGTTAAACTCACTACTATGGAGCAAAAACATCAATCGATCCACAAAAGGCCAGGCTCTATAAAACTATAGTTCAGAGCATCTCAACATATGGCTCTGAAACATGGGAACTAAAGAAAAAGGACCAAAGAAGATTACTATCCCTTGAAATGGATTTCTGGAGAAGAAGTGCAAGAGTCTCTAAACTGGACCACATCAGAAACGAAAGGATTCGTGAGATCATGAAAGTGAACCAAGATATAATAACGACCATTGAAAAAAATAGACTAGTATGGTATGGTCTTGTCCAACGAATAGGAGAAGACAGGTGGCCAAAGAAGGTTCTGAATTGGGTCCACCCTGTACGTCTAAAAAGAGGGAGACCACCATAAAGCTGGAAGACCGAAATCCGTCAGATGATGGAGGATAGAGGACTGGCAGAGGACTGATGGAGACTGGCAGGACAGAGAATATTGACGGTTGAGATGCGAAAAGCGGGAAACGCCGTAGGACTTCGCATATTATACATATACTACCTGTTCAAAAATACAGAAAATCAGAAAAAATAAAATTTTCAAAATGTGATATTTTCTCATTATGGAAAGCTCTCGAATAGTTATAGTATAAATAAGTAAAATTTGGAATATACATTTATATTAATAAACTGTATTTCTTTACCAAGTTTCATCTTTCTTGTTCATACTGTTTACTGATAAATATTGTCGAATCCCTAAAATGTGCGTACAGCTTAAGTACCTACTATTGAAAATATTTTCACCTTGCCCTTCAATTTATATTTAAAAAAATAATTACAAATTCTCAAAATAAACAATCTTTTCATTTTTCTGAGATTCGATTTTTTCAAATTTTTTGAAATCTTAAAAAGTAATAATTATCATATAATATTCGGATTTGAATCCTGTCGAGTGCTCTTTTTTTTTTATTATTTTTTTTTAATATAAAATACTAGGTAGGTTTCACATAAATAAAAGATCAGATGCTTGTTTAGCAGGACTCAATATATATTTCGGGCTCAATATATATTTAAGCCCATCTTCAGGAGTTCACAAAGGACACTGAGTTCAGCATCTGATCTTTTATTTATGTGAAACCTACCTAGTATTTTATATTAAAAAAAAATTTTTAAAATGTTCAAAAAAAAATTTTTTCAAAAAAATTTTCTTTACTTTATTTAATATGTTTCACCAAGAACCTACACCATTCTCCCTTAACAAAAAAAGTTCTCGATATGTAGAATTGACTGTCTATTAAATGAAATTATTTAAAAATTCGGTTCACTTGAATTAAAAACAAATTAAAAACTAATGTTTAAAAGTATATTTATTTTCAAAAAATATAGGTACATTTTTCCTTCAGAATCGAATCTTCTTTCAAACAAAAAATATTATTATTATTATTATTTGAGTTATGACACTTACTCAGCACAAGTGCTGGTAAAATTTCACAGTATACAAGCGAGCTTACGCGATGTTGTTTTCATTACCCGCCAAACGTACTAAGTACGATCCGTCGAGTACTATTCATAATGTATCTATATGTTTGGCACCAACTTCAAAAAGTGATTTCATGTAAAAACTTAGTCGTTTAGTTGTAACTAAATTAGATAATTATTTTATACTGTGTAGTGAGTGCATTTTTATTATTTTGATTTTTCAGTTCTTTTTATTTTTTTTGAAGTCGGTTTTTTTTCTAAAAATAATTTTTATTTTTCTCTTTATAGTGATATTAAGAATAGCTCACAGGTAGGTGGGTAGGCCTTTTGTTCTCACATCCGGTCGGTCGACCTTTTTTATTTATAAAAGATTTTCCATTATTTGCTCAAAAGAATTGAAGATTTCTGTTATTTTGTCATTGATCATATTCATAACATGACCAAATTAATATGGGACCAATCGGAAGGTAGCCCCTTTCCAATAAAAAAAATCATCGAAATCGGTCCATATGGTAGAAGAGAAATCGACGAACAAACACAAAAAAAAAAGATTCCGATTAATTGATAACCTCCTCCTTTTTTAAAGTCGATTACCAAATTAGCAATAATGAACACATGAAAAGATCACTCGGCATAAAATACCTATAATTGCACGAATAATAAAAAGTACCTGGAGGCACCGAGCGATGCTCGGTAACTTCTTCCTTCAGTTAAAAGCTTTATTTTAATATTATTTTTAATTTAAAATTCTGATCAAAAGGTCGTTTATTTGAGAGCCGCTTTCAAATTAAAAAAATACAAAAATATATAATAGTCTCCCAATGTAGCCCCCCCACCACCTCCACCCCGCTCGACCCCACCCCCGAAACCTCTTCCTACCCCCGGATTCCCCACCACTGCGTCCCACCTTCTGCACCTGTTTTGATTCAACCATATGATTCATTTTTATTCATCCAATTAATAAATAAAACCTATCAAAATGTGTTGTTTTTTCAGAAAATTGAGACATGCTAATGCGAAATATATTTTTAAATAAATTCTTGATTAGTTTTTATTCTATTAAATAAATAAAGTTCTTTATAAAAACAATTATAAAACGTTTATTAATATTTCTAACGTTTAGGGAGAACAAAATATGTTAAAAAAACCACAATCACAATACTTCTTCAAGGCCTTTTAGAACAATGAAACAAACAACCCTTTGTCTGCCTGGGTATAAAAGGAAAAGGGAAAACTTTTTTAAAACCCTAAGAATGGGATTTGTCTACCTGAGAATAATTAATTTGATTACGAAAAAACCCATCAAAAACAATTTTGTCTAAGATGAGACCGTGACAGATCGAATTGTCACCCCCAAAACCCCCTAACCCGTGAATTTCATCAAAATCGGTAGAGTTGTTTTCAAAATAGAACCAAGATACAAATATATAAACAATTAAATAAATATACAATTTTTGCTCGTTTAATAAGAGTAGATAAATATAATATATTTAAATATAGTTAATCTCACTTTAATCCCAATGTATTAACATGCATACCTACATTTTTTTGTTAAATTCATGTATTTTTTAAACAATTTGGCCTCCAATGGAAAGAAAAAGTTTCTGGAAATGAACTTTGATAATAAATAAATCAAGCTAAAGTGGTCTAATTTTTTAATAAATAAAAAATATTAATTTTTTTATCTTCTTTATAATCCAATCGGCCAAGGGAGCCTAATTAGTAACTTATACCTAGAGAATGGCGTATGTATTTTTCATTTGTTTCATTATTAATGATCTTTTTGATATTTATCCGAACAATATTTTAACTTAATAGATGATTGCATGTCTTTTATGAATTGATTACGTTTTGACCCATTTCCATTTCGGAAGGGTTAAGTAATAATAGGCGGTGGGATGTCTCTTTGGAGTGAGAAGTGCGTGACTTGAGGGGGGCGTTGAAGACTTCCGTCCGCGTTAGCTTATACATCCGGCTCGTTAATGAACCAACTACCTGCTGAATATAATTCCAAGATAGAAATGGGGGAAAAAATGAAAATAAGAAGGGGTAGAAGGAAATTGCCACCATTGTGTGATTCATTTAGTGAAATGTTATTTTTGATCCCATTAAAACCATCTTCGTGAAAAATAATTTATTTATGATGTGAAAATAAAATAAATAAATGATTTTTTTTGATTTTCATTGCCGAGATTTTCAATTCGTAAATGATTCATTTCATAAAAATACGATTTTAACTTCACACTCTTGTTTTTATCAGGCTCAATGAAAAATGCTATTTTACGAGTATTTCTATTCTTCTTCTTCTATATAGGTGCAAACACCTGTTTATCCAACATATATAGGATCATATCCATGACATCTACAGACGATATCTCAGAATACTCGGTTTTTAACCGACTTCAAAAAGGAGGAGGTTATCAATTCGACTGATTTTTTTTTGTGTCTATGTTACCTGATATCTTCGCCAATTGTGAACCGATTTTGATGATTTTTTTTGCATTGGATTCAGTCTACTTCCCGATTGGCCCCTTGGGAGTGGTCCCATATTAATTTGGTCAAGTTCTGATGATATAATCAATGACGAAATAACGCAAATCTCCAATTCTTATGACCAAATAATCGAAATTATAATAAAGTCTTCGATATAAAAAAATCTTAAAATATTCATTTAAAACCCGCAAACATTTCGAGAGAATTTCTATATTTATGAATTGAATTTTATTATCATTTTCTGATTCATTCACTCGACGATTTCTCTTACGAGATGTATGCAAGGTATTATATTAAGTCACTATTATAATAATAACATCACTAAAAAGAGAAAAATAAAAATAATCTTTATAAAAAAAATAAAACCGACTTCAAAAAAATTAAATGCCACAAATAAAATAATAAGAACTCAAAAATCAAATCAAATACACTAAAAGGTATAAAATAATTACGTAATTTAGTTACAACTGAACGACGAAATATTTACATGAAATCACTTTTTGAAGTCGGTGGCAAACAAACTATATAAGCGAGCGTACCCGCCAAACGTACTAAGTAAGATCCGTCGAGTGCGATTCATAAAATACATATTTTTAGCACTTCAAAAAGTGATTTCATGTAAATATTTCGTCGTTCAGTTATAACTAAATTACATAATTATTTTATACCTTTTAGTGTATTTTATTATGATATTTTATTATAATATTTTATTATGAGAGACACAAGGCTGAAGCTCTCAGCCTTCAGCCAGGAGAATGTATACTTATAATTAACTAATCAAAAAAACAATATTAAATACTCTTTTCTTTGAAATTCATCTCTCCTACTTCAATTACCATCAATAGCATCAAGACTGAAACAGGTTGAATCGCTGGGCTACGTTACCAAGACCATTCTGCGGGGAACATTCTTCGAAATAAATCTACAAATCGTCAACCTTTCTGTGGTCAAGAAGGGTTGTAACCAAAAATCAAAATGTCGTAACAAAACCCAAAACAGAAGTTTCTATATCAACTAATTGAAATCTTATTTTCGATATTGAAATTTTTACAGATTTCCAGGGACTAGGTCGAAGTCGAAGGTGCCTGTGGAGGATCTTAAACTACTGAAGGTTGTAAGTCGGGATTAAGACGGAGGCGGGAATCCCTATAAGCCAGACCGATAAGAGATATGGCAATCGCGTTTATTTGATTTCTATCTAATTTGACAACAAAAGGGATCTGTGCCTTTAGCGCAAATGAGGGATTATTTACTTTAGTTCATCAAAACAAGGCCCATATGGTAGTATGTATAATATAAGGAAAGGGCGAAACCAGTTCTACGATGGGTCACAGAATCGAGTAATAAGAAAATGTTGCGAAGTCAATAATCTCCCCCCCCCCCCATAAAGTCTTATTTGTAAGATCTACGGGCTCTCTTGTCACATTTTTTCACAGATTTTTTATATTATTTTTAAATTGAAAGTTTTTTTAGTCACAAACTAATAAAAGACAATAATTTAAGTAAATTATTGTCATTTAATTTCAAAAATTAAGTCACTTAAGGAGGCACTTTCGCGACAATCCACACAAAAAGTTTTAGCCTCGTAACCACTCTATAAATATGAACGGAACTAAAATTTTAGGTTATGTTTTTTTAACGTGACTGTAGCACTCACACTACGAAATCTCTATATGGATACACACATACTTGCCAGATCGTTTTCAAGCCATTGTGTTTATATCCCCTCCACTAAAAATAATCGCCCAAATATGTTTTTTTTGTTTTTTATCAAAACTACGTTTTAAATAATTTCAATTTTTTTTTAAGTTACTTCGAATATATTATTCTAACAAATATTAGTTTTTCATTAAGATGGTGAAAGTCGTTCAATGAAAAATAATAAAATAATGATCATATTCCCACCCTTTCCCTATCTACCCCATGTAAAAAATGTCATTTTTAATTGCAATTATTTCATATTTGGTGTGGCAAATCGTCTTCAAATTTTAACAGTATGTGTATTATGCTTTTAATGACTTATATTCCAAGTTTAAAAGACTTCTTGAATTTTTGCATTTGTGAAAGAACTACCTTAAGTTTTGGAAGAATATTATAACAAAACATTTTTATGCCTCTTCCCCTTACTGTGTGACTTAATTTATAGACGGCCCTCAAGAGTAAATTTTTTAATAAATTACTAAGTTTTGTATTTACAGGTAATGAGAATAAAACAAAAAATCTATTATAATACTTCCAGAAACGATTCAGTTTAAATTTAAATAAATTGAAGGATTGGTATAAATTTTTACTTTATTTCAGAATTGAATACGATGATCGGTAATTGAGTGTAGAATAAAGAGACTTGTGTGATCCCAGGTCCCAACTGCATCCTGTTCTTTTTATATTTGTTCTACTGTTAGGTTTTATTTCCATTTCCCGCCTCGGAGTGGGACAGGGAGACCATAAATTGCGTGTCCAGGTGAATGCTAAGCGTCCCGGGAGCAGGATCGCCATTTCAGGGGCAAATCAAAAGCCAATGCGGGAAATTCATAAATGGCCGATTGGTCCCGAGGAAACAAACCCGGACGTTTCCGGAGAGATTTCGCCACGGGCTTTCAATTTATACTTCAAGTGCTTTTTGATGAAAATATCTATTTTTTAATCGAGGGCTTGCATCCCTATCTTTCGAGAGAGCTGTCCTACAATGACCCATATAATGTAAATTCAATCAAACCAAATGAGAAAACTACATTAATAAGTAACAACAATAATGTAAAAAAATTGTAATAGGTTGATTTTTATTTATAATTTTTAATACTAATTAAAACGTTTTCAGTGACAAATTGCACCATCATCAGCATTATTAAAGATAACAAAACAGATTGCAATACATACAATTTTTTTATTCGTCCTCGTATTAAAATTAAAGAATTTAAATTATGTCAAATTAATTATGACAAAAAATATATTTTCAATACTTTATTATATTTAAATCTATTAGTCATAGGGCCTTAAACCTAAATGAACGTGATATCTTCCCTTACTTGACCATTTATATAGTTCGCGAAAAGCGTACTGAGAGTATGACTTTTTCTTTTAATTTCATCATTATGAAATAAAGGATTCTAAATGTACTAACATAAATATATTAGATGAAGGAGGAGTTATCAGCCAAAAGCTGGATGCTCTGGGTTCAATACAACACCCTGAATAAAAAGTTTCGGCCTGAATTTATTTGACCATCTTCAGTTTATTGGGTGTTATACACAAAATGCGGTACACATACCAATGTGATCGAATTCAGGGGTTTTTTTATTGAACCCAGCTCATCCAACTTTGGCTGACACCTCCTACTTCATCTAATACAGTTTCACAAAGAGACACAAAGAGGTTGTCCTCTGCTTGATGCAAATAAACATACACACATATATATCGAGATGTTATATCTGTATATATAAATATTATTTATTTGTTTGAGTCTATAGTTTCGAAGACTTGTTGGATATGGACTCCATGAAAAACAACATTTATAATTAAAAAAGACTGATGATGAAGACCAAGTCTTCGAAACTTTAGTCTCAAACAAATAAATAGTATATATATACAGTTATAACAAAAACAACCACTCTGACATATAATTAAAAATATTCCATTCCATCGGATTTAATATATATAGTAGATGACACCATCTTATTATTTTCTACAGTTATATCATCTCGATATATATGTGTGTATGTTTATTTGCATCAAGCAGAGGACAACCTCTTTGTTTCTCTTTGTGAATCAACAACTCTGCTACTCTCGGCAAAACAAAAACTTTTCAAATAATACAGTTTCATCACAACTAACATAAATAGAATTAAATATTAAGAAAGATTCTAAATTTAAGATCAAAATTTCAAAGATTATAGTAGAAATAATTTTATATTTCTTATCAGAGGGGGGTTCATCCCCTCAGGAGTTGAATCTGAGAACCAACATGCTTTCCGGGCACTTGATCTAACATTGAGATAAAATCTCTCCGACTCGCAATATAATGAATGAACCCCTCGTCTGATAAGAAATATAAAATTATTTCTACTAAAATCTTTGAAATTTGACCTTAAATTTAGAATCTTTCTTAATAATATAATCTGGTTTCCGCCATCTAGTTGATTTTTGAAAAAATTACCATCTAATCTTCAAGAAAAGATAATAAATAATTAAATATGTTTGATAACGTGTCGAAAGAAACTATCGATCCTCGAGTATAGAACTCGAGGGGCAAGTTAACAAACCTGACTTTTACGTTAACCTTATAGAATTTCCCCTTCTTACATGTAAATATAAGCAGAGCTGAGAATTTTCACTAATAACAACTTGGCATTCAAAATCCTGAACAAGAAATTTTTTCTCGGGTATATTTAAATTATTAAAATTCCCCTTGTGCGTCTCAAAGATCTAATTACTTGTTGAAAGGAACATTCGTCTTTTCAGGAATTAAATGTAAGTACCAAATTTACAATTCTGATTTTCAACACTTATCCAGCTGGTGTGATGTTTTAAATTTTGAAAGAGATAACTATAAAAATGACTTTCAGAATTTCGAGAAACACTTTTGAATATTTGGTGGATTAAGGCTTTACACTTCGTGTTGTGCACCAACCCTTGCTTGTAAGGTTTGGTGCGATTTGAGCCCTTCCGAAGAATATCTCAGGTAACGTGAAGAGGAATGAGTCCTTCTGTCCGCGCTCTGGTGTCAACAGTGGTGGTGCCCTGCTGAAGAAGGTCTCTAGGGGTAGTTGATCAAAAGACGGTATCGGCTTTACATGGTAGTTTATTAAAAGGTTCCGAGGCTTGCTGCCTCGATTGCATCTGTGTTGGAGAGCGACTGGCGGGCATGTGTGCCTGGCAAAGATTTGGGAGTCACTCGTCGATTGGAAAGGAGAGGGGTGGTCTTTTAATTAATCTTTATGCAAGCTGGCATTTGCTTTCTAGGTTGTGGATAATGGTTTCTTCCAGGCCTCCTCATGTGCTGCAAGCTAGTATATTTCAAGTGGTGAAATATATCAGGCGTTGTAGGAAGATTGCCAGAACAGCGATTTGTCAATAATTAGGAAATTAAGATTTGGAAAAGTACCGTGGGAATATTAGGCTGAGCTCAAGGGCCGAACCTCAACACTCGACAATGGACTTGTAAATTTACTTACAAAAAGTTGATATGTTCTTCGAGTAAAAATTCTCTGGTGTCATTCTTGTACATTAAGGTGAGTAAAAAAAACTGAATTTATTTTTTCGAAAACATTTTAGTCCGGAAAAGTTGTCTATTGTAATAAGAAGAAAAACGGCATAATAAAAATTAAAATAGGTTAACATCTTCCGCTTGCATACCAAACTTTAAACTTATTTAAAATTGCAAAAATCACTATATTTTTGTAATTTTTTTCTATTAGTTAAAATTTTTAAAATAAACACACTAGTTTTTTATGTTTGTTTTATGGCTTAAATAATCTAAATAAATTTAATTCTGATCAATAATATAGGTACTTTTTTACGAAAACTTTTTAGAAAAAATTGAATTTTTCTAAGATGCAACTTTTTTTGCACTAAAAAGTTTTCGAAAACAAATTTCACTTTTTTCGACCCACTCCATATTGTAGATGTTTGAAGAGGTTCTTCGAAGTTTAAGCAAAATCCCGAATATTTATTTTCCCATGTAAATAAACTTGTCTACTTAGTTCTTTGATATGACTTTTCTTAATTTTTTTTAATTCAAACTTAATTACAGAGCCGTTCTAATGTTTTAAATTTTGAAAAATATGTCTTTTTGGGATAATTGGTGTTTTAAAGTAGAAAACGCCTTCGACTAAGATTTATTTGTTTTTATGATAGATTATTAATATCTAATATGGATAAGTATTAAGCAACTTGAAAGAGAATAAGACCATGTAAGAAATTTCATTTCAAGTTGAAACATAAATAGTTAAGTAATTTTAAGCCTTTAGGTACTCTCGACTCTACGCTATTCCCTTAAGAGATGAGAAATTTTATTTTAGGGATATTTAAAAAATCTATATTAAATTTCTTACAAAACTTTTAAAGGCAATTTTGAGAAAAAATTATCTGAGGAAAATGGACCACTGTTTTTCTATGTTAATCCTCAACATAAACATCATAGATTGTTCAGTCATAAAAGTGGTTATCTGGGCGTCAGTGGTAAAACTAACCAGAAAATTTATTGGTTGGAGTTTATGTGCACTGCTATATCTTACATGAGTAAGTCACAAAGCTACAAAAATTGTAATTTAAGGTAGATAATAGCCAGTGGCGTAACTATAACTTTGAGGCCCTTGGCAAATTCATCGGATGGGGCCCTCTCCATCAATGTATGCTAAAGAATCTAAACCATCACGTTATAGTATCTTTTTAATCAATCACTACGAAAAGTAGGTACAAACGCCATTATGATTATTGTGTGAATTTTTCGTTGATTTTTCTAGTTACTCTTAATTTAAAGAGCGTATTGGATTGACATAACAATTTTATTTTAAGTCAAAATTTTAATTGTTAAAATTCCTTTTTTCGGGTTTTCTGTTCAGCAAAAGTGTTAAGGACAACATCAAAGTTGAAATTTCTGCCTATAGAATGTTCGATGGATACAATAGCTAAGTTGTAACCTTTCTAATTCCATAGAATTTCTTAAATAAGTTTTTATTAATTTTAATTTTGAAAATGCTCGCTCGACACTAGTCGTAGTCACAGGAATGATCACAAATAATAGAAATACAGTGAACACTAGGATGGGTCGAAAAAACTGAAATTCTATTTTTTCTAAGATGTTGCGCTAAAGTAAAAAAGTGTCATGTCAGAGAGCTGTTTGTCTTAAAGGTTTGGCTAACGACCCGGCAAGCTTAGTTAGCGCTTGGGTTCGATTCCCAAGGGGACGAAACTCTCTGATATGCAATGTAAAAATATTTTCTCTAAAATCTATGATTGGTCCTTAAGTAAATTCATTTATTAATAATATAAGTCTGGGTTGATTTTTGAAAATTTTTCCATCTTTTTTCAAAAGAACTCAAAAATGCTTAAATCTTTGCATTCATTATTTAATTAAAGGGCTTGACACTGAAAACTTTTTTCAGTTTAGCATGAATTTTCTCTTTCCCTTTTTGATGAAGAGAGTGAAAATTCTTTAGCTATAGTTTTTATATATGTTCCATGTCAGAGAGAGATTTGTCTTAAAGGTTTGGCTAATGGCTTAGTTAGCGCTTGCGTTCGATTCCCATGGGGACGAACGTCTCTGATAAACAATGTAAAAATATTTTCTCTAAAATCTATGATTAGTCCTTAAGTAAATTCATTTATTAATAGTAAAAAATATTATTATCAATATTATATATCAGAATTTAATTTATTTAGGTTATTTAAACCATAAAACAAGCATAAAAAACTAGTGTGATTATTTAAAAAATTTTAACTAATAGAAAAAATTACAAAAATATAGTGATTTTTGCAATTTTTCATAAGTTTAAAGTTTGATGCACGAGTGGAAGATGTTAACCGATTTTAATTACTTTTTATGCCGTTTTTCTTATTATTACAATAGACAACTTTTCCTCACTAAAGTGTTTTCGAAAAAAACATTTCAGTTTTTTCGACTACACTAGTGAACACTTCAGGAAAGCTTCAAGACATAAAATGATTCTATAATTCTATATGATTAATAAATCAGCAAGTTCTCTTATAGAAGATGACTTCTATTTCGTGTATAAAAGTGGATCGAAAACTGAGAATTTCCTTGACAAACGAGACACGAATTTTGTAATAATAAATGATAGGTTACACCTGTGCTCGCGGCCACCTTTGGCCGGGGTCCCTGACATTTTTCCCGACATGCCACCTTATTGTTACGCCTCTAATATTACCCATAAGCTTTTTGTCAAAATCAACATACTCCTTAGATCCCTTTATTTCTAAATACTTTTTTCTCCTTTAACAAAGCTTTTAACTATTAACTATCTTAAATATTAATTCTTTAGTAGTTTTACATTCCGTGACCTTCCGCCTTTATACTTTTTTATTTTTTATTTTCACATTTATATTCATAGAATATAATGTGGAAGTGTTGTGATGACCTGTCTGGGTCCTGACTCTTTGAGAGCTTGTATCTCAGAGATGAAAAAAGTTAATTTCATTTTGTAACTTCTAGGTGGAAGGAATCGATGATGCCCTTAGTAGTTGGAAATCTGATTTGGGATATAAAACCGAATATTTTGGTCCCCAGAGGCCAAAAAGAGGCCAAAAATGGGCCAAAAATTCCATTGGTCAGTACGTACCTCCTCTGCGTTTCACAACCATAAGTCTCAGAACTACGAAATTCGAAACTTAAGCTCGATATAGGCTAGAAGAAGTATAGCAAGCGGTTAGTTGAAATCGGAAAACCGGGAGTGAACATTTACATTAAGATTTTTTAAAAATTAGTGTATATTTATCAAGTGTCATGAGTTATTAGTTGTGTCAAATTTTTAATCCGATTGAAATAAAGGAAGTGGGTGTAAAGTAGGAGTGTCGTGATGCACGGCGACACTCTACTTTACACCCACTTCCTTTTATTTCAATCGGATAAAAATTTGACACAACTAATAACTCATAACATTTGATAAATACACTAATTTTTAAAAAAAATCTTTAGATCCGTTTTTGAGAGAAAAAAACGAAATAATGAAAGGGGCTGTAAATTAGTAGTGTCGCGATGATTTTTTTTATTTAATGTCACCGGGAACAAAGCCCATTTAGACAGCACATAAGTAAAGTGTTAGTAGGGTTAGTGAGGGAGCCGAGTTTTTCAGCCGGTAGAAATTTTTATTTGCCAGCTAGGATCGAACCCAGGCCTCCCACTTCAACATCGTCATAATCGAACGATGCCGAAGCGAGGCCAATGCGTTAGCTGACTGAGCCAACCCGGCTCCCCGCGATGATTTCAAATAAATGAAAATGTGAAAGTCGTGTGGTGAAGACACCAGTTGATTTTTATTTTAATGTTATTTCATAGATCTTACCTTGATAGTTTTATCATATTTAGAATCACGTTATTTGTTTTCTCTTTTTGTTTTTTTCTTTCTTTTATTTATTTTTTGAAAATACCATAATTTCTTTTTCCAAGTGGAATCTTAATATGATGTAATGGGTTATTTGTTTTATTATATATTCCTTTTCGCTACCTCTGACAACTATGAAGTCTCCTTGCTTGCTCTCTTGGCCAGATGATATTCTTCCGCGTTCATCCGTGAAATCCTTCACTGCTCGTTTTGCTTGTTCCCTCCACTTTTTAAGTCATATACATTCTACTTTGCTTAAAAATATAAATTTGATGTCATTTCCAGTGACTCTTCAAACTTCTTCAAGCGTTAATCCGTTGAATTAATTATTCATACATTTCTTTATTCAGAAATTCTTTATAAAAAAAGGAACAAAAAATCTAGAAAAAAATACCATCAAAATAATTTCTTACTTATTTATAAAGATTTGCTATTTATTTTCATTCACAATAATAATAATTATTTTGATTAGTTATGTCCATCGATTAAATTATTAACGTTGTTATAGGGAAATGAGGACTATATTATTTATTCAGATAATTTATATTTTATTGTCAACGTTTCGTCAACTTTGTTGACTTCTTCGAAGCTCAAATAGTTAATTTCCCTCCATATTTGTCATTTTTATAATTATTCTTTTTTAGTAAACATATCAATGCAAGTCAACATCAAACAGATATGTTTACTAAGAAAGAATAATTATAAAAATGACAAATATGGAGGGAAATTAACTATTTGAGCTCTGAAGAAGTCAACAAAGTTGACGAAACGTTGACAATAAAATATAAATTATCTGAATAAAAATATAATCCTTATTTCCCTATAATAACTTTAATAATAATAATAATTGAAAATATTATTGTTTTTATTTTTTATTTCTTCTTTAATAAGTCACATTTCCAAAATCACTCTTAAAAATAAATTATATTTAAAAAAAAAAACTAAAAAATACGATTGTAAAAAGTACAAAATAATGTAATACTTGATCAACAAGTGTGGGGCGAAGGAACATGTACTTTTAATTAATTTCGACAAAATGCCCCACGCTTTTTGATTATTACATTATTTTGTACTTTTTAGACTCGTGTTTTTTAGTTTTTTTTTAAATATAATTTATTTTTTTACTTTTTAGTCTTAATTATTTTTATAGAGAAATGTTTACGGAATTTAACAGAACAAAAGTCCCATTGATAGATAGATAGATACACTACATACATACAGGTGAAGCTAATATAAAGCGTGTAAGGGTAAAAGTAAAAGTAAAAGGGTAAAAGTAAAAGTAAAACTCTAAAGGTAAAAGTCCCACACTGCCCTGTAGTACGGGCTACAGGTGCGTCTTTTGAAGATTCCCCCATCCACGAAACAAAAAAAAAAAAAAATATATAAAGCGTGTAATATCTAGGATATTAATCTTTAAGACATGACATAAATATCAAAAATTGAATTATTCTAACTTAGATTTAAAACTTAGAGAACGCGCTGTTGGTTTATAGTAAAATATTATACAAATTATATTAGGTTGGAGTTGCGAGCTGCCGGTAGCTTATAACGTCATTTTTGGTAGCTCGTGACAATTTTTGGTAAATATTTAAAAAAAAAGTTGAAAGTAAAAATTAAAAAATTATTTAATAATGAATGTTTATTCTAAAATACATACATAAAAATAAATATATTAAAACTTTTTTTAATTTTTCTAGTTTTCTTATTTGTTTTATAATGGAATTTTAAAAATTATTTAATAGAAATTTTTTCAAATATTAATTCAATACAGCGCAAAATCAGTCACAACATCTCAGAAAAGCAAATGTCAAGTTTCTCATCAAACCTTTCAGACTTTTAAAATTCACATATAAACATTTTTTATAGACTTAAAAATTATTGTATTTTTCTGTGCCAGTGGCGTGCGGTCCATGGATGCTGTGGATTAGGCGGCGCATCCATAAAATTTCAAACATTTTGAGTATTTTCATAAATATCGACTTCAAAATTTCAGGAGGATCTTCAAATTTTCAAACTATTATTCGTTATTTCAAATATTTCTATAAAAAGTAAAAACATCTTTTGTTTTGAAAAGTATATTGGTTCTCGAAATGAAATAAGATTGTTGCATAGTTTTAAGGGGCCATTAAAATGAATGATTTTTCCGAAAAGGCTGCGGATAGAAGGTTTGAAGTCCCTGCCTGTTATATCTTCCAGTTCAAGCATGTCAAAGACAAATTCAGACGAGATTTAGTCGAATAAAAATTGTTCTCGCTGAGGAACTATTAAAATAGTAATAATACAAAAAAGGAATAAATAAAGATGAAACGAGAATTTCTGGACTAATCCATTTCTAAGACTCTCAATATATAAGATCGGAAATAACTAAGATTGCTCTAGACAAGTCATAGTTTGCTTATAGCAATAGAATTAGGAGAAATTTAAAATTTTCTTATAAGACAGGCGGACTGATTGTGGGAGATGGTCGATTCCATCTCAGGCACTGTGGAGTTTAAGTCACAAGATTTAATTTCTGACTATATGTGTTAATTTGTTCTTTCCTCACTACCCCTGGGCTTCCTTCCATTACTTTCAATTGAGATTTCTACCAGTCCGTCTCTCTCCAGAGAAAATTTCGTACAAATTATTTTTTAATTTTTTATATTTTTTATATTTAATTTTATTAAGATTGGAGTAATTTTTGGAGACGGACTGATAAGTGAATTAAGTGGATATTGATGAGGGAGTCCAAAAAAGAAGAAAATTTATAATATCTTTTTATTTTTATCCAAAAACCGACGTTTCGAAGGCTATTCCCTCCTTCTTCAGGGCTTTGAAAAATTTCCTTCACTGACTTTTAAAAACCCTGAAGAAGGAGGAATAGCCTCAAAAACGTCTGTTAATGAATAAAAAGATAGTATAAATTACCTTCTTTTTTTAGACTGCCTCATCAAAATCCACTCAATTATATGTTAAGTTTTTTAAAAGCTGCGAGGTTTTGTCGTTTATTTTTCGACTTCTTCAGGTAATCTACAAAAAAATTACAACAATTTCAGAGACCTTTAAGCTTGGGGAATAAAGAAGAAGTTGCATCCCTTCTGGAAATCGCCTGAAGGATTTTCTTTAGATTGAATGAGAGAGCAACTCAAGAGCTGTCCTATCTTATTTTATCGATTTGATCTATCTGAAGGTTCACAGTATGTCTTTTATATAAGAAAATAGCATTTTGATTAAGAATTTTAAAGTTTTTTGAATAAAAATAAAAGATATAGTATAAATTATCTTCTTTTTTTGGACTGCCTCATCAATATCCACTTAATTTAATTTTATATTTTAATATAACAATATAATTTTAAATATTTTGAAAGATTTGGTCACCTTTTTTGGCTGTACAAATTGTACATATATAATATTGTATAAATAAGTTTGTCTAAGCAATAAGTAAATTGTTTGTAACAAGTAGCTCACACGATGATTTTAACTTCGAAACTAGCTCACGCACATATTAAGGTTGGAGACCGCTACACTAGAGAGTTTTGATCATCTCTGAATGATCAATTTCCAGTAGTAAATATCGTTTTAGTTTTTGAAAATCGACAATAAAAACATCTCATTCTACAAAAAACGCTTATCTTTGGTACATTAAAGAAGTTCTCCGAGGGTGAACCGTGATTGGAATTAGGTGTATACGTCTTTGGAATTATGTGGAATTATTTTGGAATTCATTAGATAATGCGCCTTCATCTATTGTCTTCTAATTGAAAATGAAAGTGGAAGTGGAAGTAGGTGTACACGATATTAAGTCGCGGTTTACCCCTCAAGTTCTCCTATGCTTCCAGTTAATTCAAAAATGTCAAATGGATCTTATTGGTATTAAAAGATTTCAGTTCTGTTTAGGTCATTCTATTATAATACTTCACTTATTCTAATAAGTGAAATTAAACAACTCTTGATTTTGAAAAAAAATTTAATTAAGTGATTACATTTCAATTGTTTTGAAACTTGTTTGTATTGAAAAATTCCCTTTTAACGTTTCGATTCATAATAATTAATTGAAATAGAAAGTGAGAGAAGGCATGTTTTTTCTGATTGAAATTAAATCATCGAAATTATAGCAAGATTTTAATCTTTCTTTTTGTAAAACCTTTTAAGGTAATTTCATTTTTTTATTGCTCAACTGAAATATATATACTTAATCATATTTTATATATTTTTTTCTTACAAAGTCGGCGGAAAAACATTTATATTTACCGGATTTCCACTAAGTCTATCATTTTAAATTCAATTATTTAGTAATCAAAACATTTCCTTAAGTTAAATCATTAAATAGGTATTCTTTGGTGATAAAAAAAACCTATCTAATTTTGGGTCGCACGCATAGCTTATCTGGCTGATCGTCGCCTGGGCCGAAAAGCTTCGTGCACCAAAGGGGAGGATATAATCGTAGTATAAAATAAAGTATATATCCTATCCATACAAACACAGGCGGACATCTAGGCGAAACATGCATATGATATTAGTCAGGTCTCTAATGTCATTCGCTGGATGGAACCTTGAACTCACCTTCTAGTCGCTTCTATGAATATTTTAATAGAGATTGCCGATAGGAGTAATTACTCGAGCTTAATAAAAACCAGCTTACTGTGGAAAAATACTAATCAAGTTATTGGACATGAAGGATTTCATGTCTTAGAATCAAGCAAGCTCTTTTGTTAGCCCAGCGATCATGATAACACCGTATAGATCGCCTTTTTCAATCGCTTTTGTCATAAAAGGAAACTTAAAACAATATTGTAATGGAAATAATTAGTATTTATCAAAAATATTCTTCGAAGTATAGATTTGGTTGTGTTAGTTGAATTAGGGAAAGGGTGTAGATGTGGTGATTAAGTTATTTTTTTTAAAGAAGTTTCAAATGACCACAGGGAGGAACATTTTTCACCTGATAATTTCATGAAAATGAACAACGTTTCAAAACTTAATTATTTCAAGTATTTTTGAAATTCTAGAAATAGGTACCTGTTAAAGAAATGCCCATTCCAGAGGTTTCAGCCGTAATTATAATTTTCAAATGTCTGTAGTATTTCGGAAAACTTTTTGCCAGTGAACGATGAAGCTTGGCACAGAGTTTCAGTTCAGGTCATGTTACTTTTCAGCTCATATATCTATAAGAAAGATATTATAAATAATTCAATTTTGTCTTACTTCTACCAAGCCGATTTCCTTGAAATTTAAGAAAAATTTTACTGACCAAAACACGCTTTTAATACTGACCAAATCGTAATTTAATTCTGACATTTAGTTTTTATACTGACCAAAATATATTAAAATACTCATCAAATACTTATTCCCAATAATATATTATTTTAGTATTTATGGATTTTTCGTAAGGAATACTCGAGGGGTGAACCGCGACCTAATATTGTGTACACCTACTTCCATTTCACTTTCATTTCCAAGTAGAAGACAATAGATGAAGGGGCATTATCTAATGCAGGGATGTCCAACTTGTTGGCTTACACCGGCCGCATTTGAAGTAAAAACAAATTCCTCGGGCCACAAGTAAAATATACAAATTTTTTGATATTATTTTTTAATCAAAAAAGATAGTTAATAATGTAAAAATAATGATATCCTCCATGACAAAGAACCAAAAATGTCTTAAAAATACTTATATCTAATTAAAAATGGAGTCAAAATATGACAAAATTATAATTATTTTTTCACATTAAAAATGTAAAATCTGCCCTTTTATTTTTCGACAATATTTGAGGAGATTGTCCAATTTCTTCTGATTTTAGAAAAAAAAAAAAATAGGTCAAATTCTTTTAAAGAAGTTTATAATTTTATGTCGGGCCGTGTTTATTGCAGTGCTGGTCCGCGGGTTGGATATCCCTGATCTAATGAATTTCAAAATAATTCCAAAGACGTGTACACCTAATTCCAATCGCGGTTCACCCCTCGGGAATACCCCTAGATGTTTTATTTACCCAGTCTTTGATGGTTAGTAATTTGAGAAAAAACTTCTACAATGCAGATTTGAATATAAATAAAATGAATAGTATCAAGCTAAAAATCATACCTCGAAAAGTATTTAGTAATACAAAACCAACTGTACCGTTAATTAATTATACTGCCATAATTGTATTGAAACAAAATAAACAAAAATTACGGTAGAACAAATACAAAAACAATAAGTATATACATATACTACATATATTTTTAAAATATTTAATTATACC
>JALMQS010000211.1:0-55840 GCA_024734495.1 Forficula auricularia
AGTTTTGGTGCATATCGACCTAAAATTAAGGGGTTAAAATTTAAAATTATAATATTTTCAAACTAAAAAAACAAGAAAAATGAAATATACTATAAAATGTACCTATAATAACGATTTTTTTTCTGGTTCCAAAATTAGGGGGTGGGGTCAAAAAATCTAGACCCTTTGAGCAAACTCAATCAAATTTTGTATATATAATCAGTGGGGCCCCCAGAACACTAAAAATGAAAAAACGCAAAAACAAACAGCCCAAAATGGGGGAGGGGCCCCCCAATTTTGGGTGGTTAGTTTTGATTATAACACATAATGAAAATCTAAGCCCTTGGAGGAACCTTAACCAAATTGTGTATACATAATCAGTGGGGTACCAGAAGACTAAAAATGCAAAATCTAGCAGCCAAAAATGGGGGGGGTGAAGATCTAGGACCTTGTACCAAACTCAACCAGGAGTATATGTAAAGTCAAGTGGATGGTTACATCAGAACGTGTCAATTTATTTTCATTGTTGTGCAATTATTTTGTAAAGTGTTCTTATATTGAAATTGAGTTACGGATTATAAAACTAAAACTATGTTATATCAAAAGGAGTCTTTGAGGTTGAATTTTGTAAATTCTATATTATATAAAAATTAGCTTTTGTACTTTCATGATTTTTATATATGGTATTGATTGAAAAGTATCGCTCCTTTTGGTTTTGAGGTTTGTAAGACCCCAAGGAAGCTGTTATTTACTTTATAAAAAAATAGAATGTTTCGATAGGGCTGTTGGTTCGATTATCTAGTCAATTAATATTACACACATATGATATCCTGTAAAAAGAGCAAATGGAGGGGAGACAAGGTAATTCTCTGCAAAGAGCGTATGAAATAAAAAAGATAAAACAATTTAACTTTGATATAAAATTTATTCATTAATTAACAGAGGGAAGGTTTTGATAAAAGAGGAGTTAGGTGGATGTATTAAAAGTGTTTGAGGAAGGTACAGGACATTTGAAGACCGGTTCCCGTTCCGCGTTCCTTACGCAAAATAGAATTGAATATGCCGTGTGTAGGCTGGGAGCACTGTGCAAGATGCAGCGCAAAATGCCCTTTCTGTATTTGTTCAGAAAGAGAAGGGTTGCCGCTTGGTTGGGCAAAAGTATATATATGCTGTTGTTTGCCGAGCGAATCGGGCAATCAAAACATACATTTGGGTAAGAGTGGCTTAGGTTATTAATGAACCTTTCCGTGGTATTGCCGCATGTGGATTAGGGCAAGGTATTGTATTTGTTTTGTGCTTTGCCAATCGAGAGGACGGCAAAACATCTATAATGAGGTAACCTTCAGACTCAGACAAGCCTAACGCATAGCACACGGTGTAAATTTAAATGATATTTACCCTTTGGTGTTTAATAGTATAAGAATGAGTTGGCATGGTCGCCTGGACCTCGAGAGAAAAAATGTTGGTGGGGAGGGTAGTTGCAGATGCCGACTATAGGGGCCTGAGTGCTTTTATATAGTGACTGATTTGACCATGTAAGAAATTGTGGCAATTTTGAACATATTACCTCCACCCGAAAAATGTGGAACATTTTAATGATTATGTAAGTAAGGATGATAGCATATGAAAGTGTTGTAAACAAAATTTATTAAGTTTAAGTATAAGGTAGAATAGTTATCTAAATGTTAGTGTTCAGAACTTATTATTGTCTTTTTTAAATTATAATGATTGAATATAGTATGGGTTAAAATATTAATAGATACTAGAGAAGAATTTAGATTATGTGTCTGTGAAAATTCTTAAAGCATGCTATTTAAGGGATTATTATCTTAGAGTATAATAACCAGAGATTAAGGGCAAAGTTTTCCCTGCAAATTCTTTATTGTTAAAAATATGAATAGAATTGACCTTTTTTCAGTAAATTCTGAGTTTCTTGAAAAACCATTAAAATTTTTATAAACCAAATCAAATTTGTTTTTGTAGAGAGAAAAATTATATGTGGAATCATAAATCCAATTAGAATTTTTCTTGCGTATGCAATTAATATTGAAATTAAAAATTAAAAATTTTATTGAAAATGTTTGTTAAATATTTTTCTAAATAAAAATGAAAAATAGCCTTTTTCTTTAGGGTTGGAGCTTCAGGTAAAGGTAGTTGCTAATGCATAAGCATACCTGTGAATTGTATCCATTTTTGTTTTGTTTGTTTAAGAAATTGTTGGAATGTTTAAACCTTAAAATTTTTGTATAGTTTGAGAAAAATGCATTTGTATAATTTCTATAGATTATTTTGGACAATAGAGAATTTGTGTCTAAGCTATGTTAGCTAAATATTTGGAATTGAGAAAAATATTTTTTTTGATAATGAAAGTAATTAATTTAAATATTTATTCTACGAATTCCAAATTAATATTGTTTGAAAATGTTTGCAAAGCAATGGTTTGCATTATGAGCTTGGATAAAATGATCAAGCGAGTTATTTTGAAATTGACTTAAATGCTTTTTGCTACTATAAAGAAAGTAAATATGTTAATTAAAAATATTTATGAGTCGAATTCCAAATTAATATTGAAAAATTATAAACTAAGGAAGATATTGTTTGTTGAACGATTGAAGAGTCGTAAATTCTGGCATTCATTCAGAAAACAAATCTTTATATTTAGTATCTAAGTTAAAACTAGCTTTAGTGAAGTATTATTGAGGTTTTGATATTAGCTTAGTTTAGCTTAGAATTAATTTTAATCCGAGGTTTTTTAGGCGTTTGCTAGCCTAAAAGGAGTGCTAGTAATTCACAGGTTGGTGAAAAGCCATGTGAATCGAATTTATTTGAATTTACTTGCACTAACCTGCCTGGTGTTAAAATAAAAGCGTGGTGGAAAATGTTTTTCCTTATAATAGCTGTGTTGGAGGCATTAGAAAATTTAGTTTCTCTTATACCAAGTTCTTTTAAACCAATAACATTATTTTGAAATGAATTGGGAAAAATTACTTTTTTATCCATTTGTGTGAAGAGAGTAAGCTTGTCTGGATCGCTATCATTATGTGTAAATGATAGTAAATCAGAAGAAGCGTTTTTATTCAAATGTAGAGCCTTCTTTGCGGTTGCTTTGCAAGATTGCCCTGGCATATGAATAGTTCTATAAGGAGCTAAAGGTTGATTTTTCCTTGCTGTTGGATTGAAGGAAATAGGTAATTGATTATTAGCTTGAACATTCGTTTCGATTGGGTTGAAAGAATGCTCTGAAATTTGTATAGTGTTAGTAGGAGCTAAGATATCTATTTTTACAAGAGGCTGTAAATGCAATAGATTGAGCTTGCTTAGTATTTCTAGTGAAGAATAGGTGGTGAAATTGAAACTTAACTTATTATAAGCAATATGAGTTTCATTAGAGGTGGATGTAATTATGTTTGAATTACCGAATTTGCCATTGATTATAATTGAAGGTTTTTTGGTTACCTGTGTGTGGTTGCGTGTATGTGTGCGTGTTTGTGTGCTATTGTTATTGGCTGAAAAACTTGAAAGTTTTCCATATACCGGGCATTGTATGAGTCTGATACGTTCGATACAGTCTGATGCTTTATCGAACAGTGTGTCCGCTTCATCATCATTTTCTACAAGCTCAATTCGATAATTAATTTCATCTAATTGGAGCTTGATTTCCTCTGTTAATTTCCAAATAAATTCTACCTCGTTAAATGTTTTATGTTCAATTTTACTTGAATCCAATTCGTTCATTCGCTTTTGAATGCATCTGAGAGATGCGAGAATACTGTCCTTTGTCTCCTGAGCCATTTCCAAGAATATCAATATGAACAACAATAATTAAAACCAGATAATCAATCTCTAGATCGCTTTAAATAAGGATCTGGCAATGAAGGATCAATGTAAATTGTCCTTAATTAAAGGATTAGGGAGTGAATAATAATCTAATAAAAATTAAATTCGGCTTACAAGGACCAATGATTGAAAAGTATCGCTCCTTTTGGTTTTGAGGTTTGTAAGACCCCAAGGAAGCTGTTATTTACTTTATAAAAAAATAGAATGTTTCGATAGGGCTGTTGGTTCGATTATCTAGTCAATTAATATTACACACATATGATATCCTGTAAAAAGAGCAAATGGAGGGGAGACAAGGTAATTCTCTGCAAGAGCGTATGAAATAAAAAAAGATAAAACAATTTAACTTTGATATAAAATTTATTCATTAATTAACAGAGGGAAGGTTTTGATAAAAGAGGAGTTAGGTGGATGTATTAAAAGTGTTTGAGGAAGGTACAGGACATTTGAAGACCGGTTCCCGTTCCGCGTTCCTTACGCAAAATAGAATTGAATATGCCGTGTGTAGGCTGGGAGCACTGTGCAAGATGCAGCGCAAAATGCCCTTTCTGTATTTGTTCAGAAAGAGAAGGGTTGCCGCTTGGTTGGGCAAAAGTATATATATGCTGTTGTTTGCCGAGCGAATCGGGCAATCAAAACATACATTTGGGTAAGAGTGGCTTAGGTTATTAATGAACCTTTCCGTGGTATTGCCGCATGTGGATTAGGGCAAGGTATTGTATTTGTTTTGTGCTTTGCCAATCGAGAGGACGGCAAAACATCTATAATGAGGTAACCTTCAGACTCAGACAAGCCTAACGCATAGCACACGGTGTAAATTTAAATGATATTTACCCTTTGGTGGTTAATAGTATAAGAACGAGTTGGCATGGTCGCCTGGACCTCTAGAGAAAAAATGTTGGTGGGGAGGGTAGTTTGCAGATGCCGACTATAGGGGCCTGAGTGCTTTTATATAGTGACTGATTTGACCATGTAAGAAATTGTGGCAATTTTGAACAGGTATTATGATAATATGTTGGTTTGAATTACTGGTATTTAGTAATTAATTTTTTAATTTGAGTTGTGTAATTTTTTATTTTTTTAATCGTAACTTATTAAGACAGTAATATTAAGTAATTTTGGTAGTTTCTTAAAATTTTCTAATTTTATAAACTTATACTGAATATACAAGCAATCATGTAAAAGGATAAATTCATAATAAATCAATAAATAAAAATGGGATTTCTACACAGTTTTAGAATTGAGGGAAATCCTCGTACGACAGGTCACGTTACTACGAGTTCTTAGGTGTAATCAACCACATGGAGGAATACTGAAGATATTCAATCATTTCTAGTAGAAGAAGAGGTTTATTATTTTGTCAATAGCATCAGCCAAATAGATTCGCAAGACGAATAAATTCTCAAAGAATTATCGCCGTCTTTTGAAATAAAATTGTTTTTAAGATCAGGGGTACAAAAATATAAAACTTAATCCATTGTTAGAGTTTTCGATTTATTTTAAAATCATCATCAGGACAATGGATTCTTCTTCTTTAAGTGCCATATCAGGTCTCCCTGACGTTTTGGCTCCTCTCCACATATACCTGTGCTGAATGTGTTTAGATGTTTTTACACAGATATACGGGACCTACTTTTTAACGCCGGTTCCAAACGGCTAGTTTGGAGAGGTTACTAGGCAATTATACTCTTGGTAGGTTGCCATTGCTTTCCAAGAGGAGGCGACTGCAAATATCTGCCGAGACTCGGTCTCGAACCAGAGTATTTCAGGCCAGCGGAACGACACTCTCTCTACCCACTGACCCACAGTCGCCGCCCGACAATGGATTAGATAGTTTAAAATAATAATAATTGGTCAAAGTCACAAAACGAGATTAGATTTTAAATTTATTTCATAAAGGTAGGAAAAGAGTACAACTGAAATAACAAACTATTATCTTAAGATGTTTAGTTATGTTTTTTTTTCTTTTTTATTTGTAAATGTTTCAAAAGATTTATCTGTTTCTGTTATTCATCTTTATGAAATCTCTTTTAAAATCGAATCATGATTTATGAATTTGAGCACCATAAATAATATTATTATTTAAAAATAATTGTACGATGAAGATTTTAAAATAAATCGATATCTTTACTAGGGATTTGAGTTTAGTCCCGTATAGTGCAATGTATAAGAGTCTGAAAAACTCTATCTTTGGAATTTAATATTTCCGGAGCTATATTGTTCATAAATTTCGTTTTGCCACCATACGATGCAGAAGTATTTAAATAATAATCTTTCTAAATTTCAAAAAAATCCTAAGAAAACCCATATGGTGAAACAACTACCTTGACAATTATTAATAATTTATATATTTACCTATTAAGTAGATTATAATATGAAGAATCTATCACTTGTTGGATGTTGCTCAACTTATAAGATGACTTGTAAACAATTCCAATATCCTGAAACAACAAAGTATCACATTATAAAAAGACAAACGCTGATAGTAGAAGCGTTAAAATGCCAGAAAGGGGTTAAACAAAGCTTAGGATAAAATAAAATAATATATAACACCATCTCTCTTGATTTTCAATAATATCACATTAAATAATAAATATTTTTATTTATAAAACACTATAATTAGCTAGTGAAATAAGCAGTTCACAGGTTATGCCGATCAAGTCTATAAAGGCTAGTTTACTAAGCATTAGTACTAGCCACTGGCACTAATTCTGTGTCGTGTAAACACCCAATATAAGTGGTTTAGTATTAGTAGAGTGGCAAGTGCGAGTGAATAGAAATGATATCTATTTACTAATGGCAAGTATCTTCCCCCACCTATATATTTTTCAATTTTAATAATATACAATTTAGGAATTCAAATATTTAATGAATTTGAAAATGATGTAATATGATAATTATTAGTTAGTTTTTCTTTATATTATTTGTAAAGGGAATTAAATTTAATCAAACATTCAATAATAATTTAAAATTCTTTGATTTGAACTTCGCATAGGCAACTCAAATTGACGATAATCAGCCAGTTTCCGTTGCAACTCCAGGGAATTGCCTAGTGAAGAGGGCCTCATAGATTCCTGAAATAAATTTTTTAAATTAATTCTAAATTAATTGTAAATTTGTGACGAGTAATAAATTCATTCAAAAAAAATGTGTTTGTAGATTTAATGAAATGGCCAAAAAAGTGGACAGCAGAAAAAACAATAAAAATTCCTTGTCAGACGCGTTTTCCTCAAGTTTTTGTATGAGTGTTTGAAGGAATATATATAAAGGTAAGATTAACTTCAATAAATTATGCAATTTTATTTGAAAATAAGTAGTTTTATTTAAAAAGTCTACATTTTTAATACGAGTAAATTATATATAAAAAAGTTATACTGTTAGGTTTTAGGTATATTACATATAATTAATAGAGATTGTGGTGTTGGTGCAAGATGAAATATCTTTAATAAAGATAAAATAATGGTAAATAAATATTTTATGAGATATTAATTTACTTTTATCTTTATATTATAGTACCTGGAGGCACCGAGCGATGCTCGGTAACTTTTTCCTTCAGTTAAAAGCTCGTTTTGATTCAACCACATGATTCATTTTTATTCATCCAATTGTTAATAAATAAAATCTATCAAAATGTTTTATTTTTTCAGAAAATTGAGACCTGGTTATGCAAAAGATATTTTTAAATAAATTCTTGATTATTTTTTATTCTATTAAATAAATAAGGTTCTTTATAAAAACAATTATAAAACGTTTATTAATAATTCTAACGTTTAGGTAGAACAAAATATGTTAAAAACCACAATCACAATACTTCTTCAAGGCCTTTGAGAACAATGAATTAACCCACCCATTGTCTGCCTGGGTACAAAAGTAAAAAGGAAACCTTTTTTAAAAGCCCAAGATTGCCATTTCCTACCTGAGAATAATTAATTTGATTACGAAAAAACCCATAAAAAAACTATTTTGTCGAAGATGAGACCGTGACAGATCGAATTGTCACCCCAAAAACCCCCTAACCCGTGAATTTCATCAAAATCGTGAGAGCCGTTTTCAAAATAGAACTAAGATACAAACAAATATACAAACAAATAAACAAACAATTTTTGCTCGTTTAATAAGAGTAGATAGATAGATAGATATATATTATTTTATATTATATTATAGAATCATTAATCGTCATTTTTTATAGCTACTATTATATGTAGCATTACTGAGAATGTCTTGGATTTTTACATTTTGAAATTCATTTGATAAAATATTACTATTATCATTTGAATTATTATTATTAGTATTTTAAATATTTTTATTATTGTAATATGCAATTGCATGATCACTTAGAGTTTTCTGTATTTCGGATTGAGCCATTAAGGCTATTTCTATGGGTAAACATTTTAATTGTGCAGCCACACTCTTAGCGAATAGATCGAACTGGTTTTCTGGCTCGTCCTTTCTGGCTGTTTCGTCATTCTTTAATATTTGTTGTAATTGTTTTAATTCTCCAATGGCTTGGAAAATTCCCTTTTTCGTATTTCTTTTCTTTTGATTTTTTTCAACTACTTCGGAGCAATCCGTCGAAACGCCTGGAGATAATACGTTCGTATCATTGATGGAGTGAATATCAATATCACTACGACTAGGGTTCATTTCTTCAGCGCTGGTAGTACACTCACTCTCCATCTAAAAATAAAATATTTATGTTTCAGGTTCCGGAAAATGATGACGAATGACGAAAAATAGAAAGAGGATTCAACACAATGGTTTGTGCCCATTGATGGGAAGCATGTTTTGATTCGCGCACCATCAGAATGTGGAAGTGAAATCTATAAAGACGTTCCATAATATAGCTCAGATGCAGTTCGCTCTTTCCTCTACTTTCACATGAGCAGAAAGGCAAAAATATTTTCAATGATTCGTTTCTGGGATCTGGCAACATTGAATTCATACGGACGCTAAAAGACAAAGAATAAAAAAAACACTTCATGAAAGAGCTCAATGCGAAATTCCAGATGAGAACAGTATAGTTAGGTTGAGAGAATTGGCTAAAAATTTCAAATGCACCAACTGCAAAAGATTTTTAGATATGGAAAAATTGAGTGATTTTATTGCGATGTTGCCTAGTCGCCAACTCTCAATTCGCATGCCCTGAGAGAAAAAATGAAAACCATCAAAAGTACCAACTTTTAACATTTTTCATACAAAACGAATACTGCTTGATACAATTATTTGAAGAGAAAACTATTTGTTATATCTTCAGTTAATGATTCTCAGTTTTTCAAAATAATTTCAAGAAAATTATGATTGTTATGTAATGAAACAGTCGCTTTAACATCAATCGGGATAGGGTTCACGTGTTAAATATGCAAATTTCAATGGTCAATATTTACAAATTTAGTTCCGCAAGGACTATTGAAAAAAATTTCTACGTATAAAGGACACTTATAAATATGTGTATTCAAAGTTTTAAAAGGATTTCAAGAAAATCAATTGATTAGTGAACGTCCTTAATTATAAAGGAGCAAACTCGATCATTTTGATGGCAGTAGTAGATGATGATTATTGTTTTATCTATATAGATATTAGAGCAAATGGAAAATGTTCTGATGGTGGTGTTTTCAAAGAACCTCTCTTTTTACGGCTCTCCTACATTAATATATTACCATGTGCTGGATTCTTTGTTGGAGATGATTTTTTTTTTTTTTTTTTTTAATGATATTGATGAGAGAAGGAGATACAATTCAATATCCAATTTACCAAGGTTTTAGGGGCTTCGAGCAGTGGTAAATTCTCCGCGCGATAAATTCGGTTAAATTTATCTCCCACTTAATTTTTATTACCAGACCCTATACTTACAGAAAAAATGTCTGGGTATAGCCGGGAATCGAACCCGAGACCTCCGGGTTGCCAGTCAGTTGTTCTGACCATTACACCACAGAGGCGGACAAATGCATTTACTGTCAACAACATTACTAAAACCATACAAGCAAAGTGACCTGACGCATGCACAGAAAGTTTTTAATTATAGACTTTCAAGAGCACGCAGAATTGTTGAAAATGTATTTGGAATTTTAGTGAGCAGGTTTAGAATATTTGAATGACCTATCCTAACAAATCTCTCTGTGGCAGAAAAAATTGTTCGTACAGCATGCACTTTACATAAGTGGTTACGAAAGACATCGTTGACGTACAATACAGGAGAGAGTGTAGATTATGAAGAGGTAGAAAACGGAACTGTAAGACTGAGGTCATGGAGAAATGAAAATTTGAATTTACTGCCACGTGTTGCTAATTTCGGCCGTACGAACCACTCATCCAAACAAGCAAGAGAACTGAGGGATCGATATGCTAGGTCCTTCGTAAATAAAGGGGTCGTCACATGGCAAGACAAAATCATACATTAATGATACAAATTGTAATGTATAATTAATAAAAAATACTTTTTACTTACAATATTAATAGTTTCCCTTCTTTCTTTGTCATCATTAATTAAAGAATCCATAGCAGTGTACCATTTTATGTTTGGTTTATAAACATCATCGCTACCAGCACCACTTGCCTTGGATTTAACAATCTTACTTTTTTCTTGATAATATGTCGACCTTAAATTTTTCATTTTTTTCTTGGCTTCTGCCACATCGAATTTTTCTATACCCATCGCTTCTACGACTTTCTTCCATGAATTTTCCTTCACGTACTTTAATTTGTAATGAGGTGATTTTGTATTCCACAAACATTCGTAATTCTTAAATTCATCAATAAATTTTATTGTTTTTTCTGCTGTCCACTTTTCGACCATTTCAATAAATCTACAAAAAAAAAATTTTTTGAATGAATTTTAACAAATTTGATTTATCTATAAAAAATGTTCAATTTTATTACTCACTTGTCACAAATTTACAATTAATTAAAAAAAATTATTTCACAAATCTATGAAACTATAAATCTTCACTAGGCAATTCCCTGAGTTGCAACGGAAACTTGCAACGGAAACTCGCCGAGTATCGTCAATTTCAGTTGCCTGTTCCAAGTTCAAGTGAATAATGGATTTTAAATTATTATTTAATGTTTGATTAAATTTGATTCCTTTATAAATAATAAAAAGAAAATTTAACTAATATTAAATGATCATATTACATAAATATCAAATTCATTAAATATTTGAATTCTTAAATTGTATATTATTAAAATTGAAAAATAGGGAAAAATATATAGTTAGGGAAGCTACTTGCCTTTAGTAAATAGAGACCATTTCTATTCACTCGCACTTGCCACTCTACTAATACTAACCACTTATATTGGGTGTTTACACGAGACAGAATTAGTGAGAGTGGCCAGTACTAAGCCCGTGTAAACTAGGCTTAAAACAAGTGTTTTTATTTTTTTAAATTGATGTTTTTTAAATCCCAGAATCATTTTAAGGTAGTTCTTTAGCGACAATCCAGACAAAAAGTTTTAGCCTCGTAAGCAATCTATACATATGAGCGGTGCTAAAATTTTAGGTTATGTTTTTTTAACATGACTGTACTTCTCACAAAAAACCTTTTCCTTAAGGAGGTTCTTTCGCGACAATCCACACAAAAAGTTTTAGCCTTGTAACCACTCTATAAATATGAACGGTGCTAAAATTTTAGGTTATGTTTTTTTAACGTGACTGTACTTTTTACACTACTATATTCTCTTTATGAATGGATCGTTTCCAAACCATTGATCTTAAATCCCCTCCATTAAAAATAATCGCCCAAATATGTTTGTTTTTACTTTACCATATAGGGTATGGTCAAGTATTGTAATCGTGCATGAAAAAAGTGTTTTTTTTCTTCTTTTTTTCGAAATATCTCAAAAACGGCTGAAAGTATTTTGATTAAAAAAATTAGCCGAAACCAGGACATTTCGGTCTACAAAAAGACCTAATAAGTTAACATCGAAAAAACTAGTGGGAATATCAAAACCAAATTTCACACGTAGTTTTGGTGCATTGAGATTAAGAGCTGATTAGATTTTGATGATGCATATCGAACCAAAATTAAGGGGGAGGGGTAAAATTTATAATTATATTTTCAAACTAAAAAAAACAAGAAAAATGAAATATACTATAAAATGAAGCTATAATAACGAAAAAAAATTTATGGTATCAAAATTAGGGGGGGGGGGGGGGAATAAAAATCTAGACCATTTGAGCAAACTCAAGCATATTTTGTATACAAAACAGAACGACAGAACACTAAAAATGCAAAAACAAACCGCCCAAAATGTGGGGGGAGGGTCAAAAAATGAAAATCTAGGCTCTTGGACCAAATTCAACCAAATTTTATATACATAATCAGTGGGGTACCAGAAGACTAAAAATACAAAAAATAACCGAGTAAAATGGGGGGGGGGGGGGGGGTCAAAAAATGAAAATCTAGGCCCTTGTACCAAACTCAACCAGAAGTGTATGATAAAGTCAACTGGATGACCACATCAGAACGTGTCAATTTATTTTTATTTTTTATCAAAACTACGAGGTAAATAATTTCATTTTTTTTTAAGTTACTCCGAATATATTATTCTAACAAATATTAGTTTTTTCATCAAGATGGTGAAAGTCCTTCAATGAAAAAAAAATAATAATAATTTGCCCACCCTTTCACAATCTACTATATGTAAAAAAACTTCATTTTTAATTGCAATTATTTTATGTTTGGTGTGGTAAATTGCCTTCAAATTTTAACAATGTGTTTATTATGGTTTTAATGACTTATATTCCAAGTTTCGAAGACTTCTTGAATTTTTGCATTTGTGAAAGAACTACCTTAAAACATATTCCGAAAAAATATAAAGTACTTATCTACCTGCTGGACAAACCCGAAGCAAGGAATAAAACCTTGTGTACTAAAAAGATTAAACCTAATTTGTTGGAAAAGTGTTTAAGAAAATTTAGAAAATTTTACTTAGAGAAAGTGGTGTAGGTTTTAGGTGAAACATGATATTAATTAATAAAGTAAAGGGTGTGTAGTTGAAATAAAACTCAAAGAGCTTTATACAAAGTCAATATATTTCGGATTATTAGTCCATCATCAAGAGTTTACAGATTAAAAATTTTTTAACCTGTAAACTCCTGATGATGGACTAATAATCCGAAATATATTGACTTTGTATAAAGCTCTTTGAGTTTTATTTCAACTACACACCCTTTACTTTATTAATTAAAATTTAGAAATTTTCCAAAAGTGGACTTAATCACATTGGCTTCTGAAATACTCATATGTTAAAATGAAAGGTTAAATTATATTCATATTAATTACAATATTAGATCTTTTAAAACTATAAAAAGGTATTAAAAATCACGAATTCAATAGGTTAAATATAGCTAAATGTAATTAATGCATACTAGTATTTGATTTTCCATGAACCTTTGCTGATCTGATGGGGATGAATAAATAGATTGAATATTAAAATAAAAATAAAATATAACTATAAATGAATTATTTGTTATGTTAAATGTCAATTTTCTGTCAGATTTTGACAATCTGAATAATAATTTAATAAATTATTTGAACTTGTAATGCAATTGTATTACTAATCCAGGAATAAGTCTATTACATTCATAAGCAAAAAACAAATTTAAGTGATTAAAATTATTTCTTAATTAAGCATAGAATAATAAACTTACCACATTCACTGGCTTGGAAATTTTCTATTATCCGATAAACTTGTCCCGGCAACATATCCATTGTTTATTCAAATTTCTTTATGACACACTAAAATTTATTATTTATTATATTTTCACTAAATTCTTTTATAATATGATACGAAACTTTCCATTTAATTAGATGGTTAATTATCATAAATTAAGAATAAAAAATACATTCAATTATGAAGATTGATGATTTATTATTATTATTAGTAAATCGAAGAGAATGAATAGCTACCTCAGTGCCTCTCGCGCCTCCTGAGTGAACTAAATTAATTCAAAATTCAAATATACTTGGATAGTATTAATTATTTTAAATATTAAATAATATTGATTTTAAATAAATCCAAAAGAGATCTCTAAACTATTTCTAATTTCGAATATCTTTTAAAAAATATTTTATAATATCTATTATAAATTTTTATATTTAACTTAATGTATAGTACCTGGAGGCACCGAGCGATGCTCGGTAACTTTTTCCTTCAGTTAAAATCTTTATTTTAATATTATTTTTAATTTAAAATTCTGATAAAAATGTAGATTTTTATTTAAGAGTCGTTTTCAAATTAAAAAAAAAATACAAATATATATAGTATTCCCCACTGTACTCCCCCACCACTGCACACCACCTCCTGCACCTGTTTTGATTCAACCACATCATTTTTATTCATTCAATTATTAATAAATAAACTCTATCAAAATGTGTAAAATAACACACAGAAAATTGAGACCTGGTTATGCAAAAGATATTTTTAAATAAATTCTTGATTACTTTTTATTCTATTAAATAAATAAGGTTCTTTATAAAAACAATTATAAAACGTTTATTAATAATTCTAACACGTTTATGGAGAACAAAATATGTTAAGAACCACAATCACAATAGTTCTTCAAGGCCTTTTTGAGAATAATGAATTAGCCCAACCCATTGTCTGTCTGGGTACAAAAGTAAAAGGGAAACTTTTTTTAAAACCCTAAGAATGGGATTTTTCTACATGAGATTAATTAATTTGATTACGAAAAAACCCATCAAAAACAATTTGGCTGAAGATGAGACCGTGACAGATCGAATTGTCACCCCAAAAACCCCCTAACCCGTGAATTTCATCAAAATCGGTAGAGCCGTTTTCAAAATAGATACAAACAAATAAATATATAGACAAACAATTTTTGCTCGTTTAATAAGAGTAGAATAGATAGATAGATATGTAAATTTTCGAATGAAGAATATTTTAAAACTGTATTTTGAATATTTCAATATATTTATATCAATATGAACCGTTTTTTAAGTTGTACAAGAGTAATTTTGGAATAAAGTGAGATATTGCGTGTTTTATATTTAAGTATAGGTGTCTTCTTTTCACATTGATAATAACACAGATAATGGGAAACAATATCCTTATAAATTTATGTATTTTGTATGTACCCACAAATGAGAAACCCTATAAATTTAGTTAATGCCCAAAATAATGTGCAAATAAAGGCAATCTTAATAAACATATAAAAATTCACGAAAAGAAAGAAAAAGAAAAATTAGAGGGCTTATAGTTGCTGGGATGATCAAGTGAAGAATTGTTTTTGAAAAAGTGAATCTCTTGCAACTGCTCATTCCTGCAAAACACATCTACAGTATAACCCATGGCTATATTATATTATTCAGGATTCCCAAAAAGAAGGGTCAATATTTTGGCAAAACATGGTCATTAAAAAAAATGTTGGCCTATTCCTCCAATGGTTTTCATGATAGAGTATAAACTACATTTAATTTTGTTAAATTCGGTCGAACAATAAAATAGTTATTATCAAATTCGTTGATTATAAAATACTTTATATAAAAACTCTCTTTTTACAGGAAGTGCATGTGTAATTCAATATTTCATAAACAGTTTTTTGTTTAAAATGGTCCATTCCATGTCCTCCCAGAATATTTGACCTGGGACACCTGATTGTAAAGATATAACAATTATTTTCGACTATCCAATATGTATTTATTTAATAAGCGGGCAAATAAAAATTATTTGTGTTTACAATTTCCAGGGATTATTTCCAACATCTTCCGGACAAATTATTGATTTTATCACATCGAAGGACATGTTATAGTATCTTTAAAATAGGGAAAGAGAGGAGACGTTTCTTCATTGGGCCACCGAGTTAAGAGAGTAGGGTTATCTATTAGTCTGATAGATCGTTTTGAATTAAATCCTGAAAATACTTGGAGGTCCCTCTACGCAGTGGCTCTTTTATATATTTCTTAACTTTTAGTATGGCCTTGGGAACATTGCTTTTTACCTTACCATACAGGGTATGGTCAAGTATTGTAATAGTGCATGAAAAAAGTGTGAAAATCTGAAACCTACCAAGTATTTTTATCCAATAATTTAAAAAAAATGTTTCACCAAGTACCAACACCAAATTCCTTAAAAACCATGAAAAAAGTGTTTTTTTCCTTCTTTTTTTCGAAATATATCAAAAACGGCTGAAACTATTTTGATTAAAAAATTTGAGCGAAACCATGGCATTTCACTCTACAAAAAAGCCCTAATAAGTAAACATCGAAAAAATTATATTTTTCGAGATAATAATTGTTTTGTCAAAATGTCTGTTAGTTAGATAGTCTGTCTGTTAGTCTGTTAGTTAGTCTGTTAGTTAGTCTGTGAGTTACCAAATTTTTGTGGACGAGCTAGCTCAAAAACTAGAGTGAATATCGAAACCAAATTTCACACGTAGTCCATTGAGATTAAGAGCTGATTAGATTTTGGTGCATATCGAGCCAAAATTAAAATTAAGGGGGGCTGGGGTAAAAATTAAAAATCTAGGCCATTTGAGCAAACTCAACCAAATTTTGTATACATAATCAGTGGGCCCACAATAATCTAAAAATGCAAAAAGTAACCGCCCAAAATGGGTGGGGGGTCAAAAAATGAAAATATAGGCTCTTGTACCAAACTGAACCAAATTTTGTATACATAATCAGTGGGCCCCCAGGAGTCTAAAAATGCAAAAACTAACCCCCCTCGCCTACATGATTATAAATAATTTTATTAAATATTAAATATAAGTGAGGGGCAAGGTTGTATGGTAAAGTCAAGTGGATGGCCACATCAGAACACGTCAGCTTATTTAACCAGATTCTAAGTGAAGATTTTTAAATTTTCATATGTAAATTTGTGTAAATTGGTGTATGGGTCAGATATAGCCCGTGAAATCTTTGTTGTGAGCCGGGCTATTTCCTTGTTTAATATAAAATAAAAAAAGAAAAGTATTTTTTTATAATAGAATTCATTCACGATCCTTCACATATAAAGAATCATTTTCGTAGATTTTGATCCAAGTTGATAATCAAACGTATGGTCAAGTAGGAGTAGAAGTTCCATAGTTTTTTCATAAACAATTTAAGGAAAAAGTCGAAAAAGTGAAACTTTCTCTTCTTCAGGACCTAAAATGAAGGGGTGAAATTTATAGCCTTGCAGAATGATACACTCTATTAAAGTGAAAATGTGCCTGAGGAGGGAAATGGATTTGAAACTTGGTTAAGGAAGATGAATAAAAAAAGAATCGATTTAGTTTTATTAACAATAATAATAAGTTATTTATTTTCTATTAGAAGATAATTATGTACAGATTTCACCTACAAAAATAGGTTTTATCTTTTTTTATAATTTTATCCTTAGAATATTAAGATAAAATAATAATAATAAAAGAAAAGCAAAAATAGGAGAACAAAATACTGACTTATAGAAAACAAATAAATTAAAAGAAAAAAAAATGTAATAGATGTTGCGCCAATTTTGGGATGAAAATTCAGTTATAAAATTTGGCACAAGACATGAGCAATCTCAAATATAAAAGTTCCAAAATCGCATAAGAATCCCTATTTAAGTCCTTGGCCAGCAAGATTTGTGAATGAAAAAAAAATAATAATAATAATAATAAAAATTCGGGTGATAGATGCTAATGTTAAGAAGTATAGGTCAAGACAAGAGCTATGATTTAATAAAATTTAGTTAGGATTAGTAATGATTATATAATATACTATTGGTCCAAAATATCTATAATTAGCGAGTCAATCTAAGCAAATTCAAGACAAAAATAAGGAATTTAAAAAATGTTCTTCATATTATTCGTTTTTCTATCATGAAATGGGCGATTGGAACTCACATACCGAGGGTTGCGTAGTTTTTTCATATGTCATTTAAACTAATTTATTATTTTATTATAAGATTCTTCCAAAATTTAAGTGACATAATTTTTTAAATTATTTTTAAATTGAAAGGTTTTTTTAGTCACAAACTAATAAATGAGAATAATTTCAGTTAATTATTATTATTTATTTTATTGATTCACCAAACAGTTTCAGTCACCACTGGTTGCCATCTTCAGTAGTACTAAAAATTTAATCTTTCAATTTAAAAATAATTTATTATTATATAGTAACCAAAGTTTTTTTGTGTAATGAATGGGGTTTAAAAAATTTTTTAATCAAAGGGTTAGAAAGTTAGAGGAGTAGCGAGTGACTGGAGCAGCTAAATAAAAATTAAAAGTTAGCTCGTTTAGTAGGATTTTAAAAGACCTGTCCAACAAACTGTAACCCACTCGATGGGATCGGCAAATTTTTATTAGCTTTTTCTATCTTCTTTTTCTTTAAGTGCCATATCAGGTCTCCCTGACGTTCTGGCACCTCTCCACATATACCTGTGCTGAGTGTGTTTAGCTGTTTTACACAGGTATACGGGACCTATTTTTTAACGCCGATTCCGAACGGCTAGTTTGGAGAGGTTGACTAGGCAATTATAGTCTTGGTAGTTTGCCATTGCTTTCCAAGAGGAAGCTACTGCAAATATCTGCCGAGACTCAGTCTCGAACCAGCATACTTCAGGACAGCGGCCCGACACTCTGACCACTGACCCACAGTCGCCTCTATTTTTCTATCATTCTATCAGAATAAATTTCGGCTATGACGATTGGACTAACTGCTGATCATCAAAGTTTAATTCTATGCCAAAAATCTCTAAAAATAAATATATATATAATTACTGAAGTAGAAAAGAGAAACAAATAATAGTAAATATTTCAACAAATATCGTTTGAAATTACATTTTGATAAGTTGTTGAAATAAATAAGAAACATGATATAATTTTAACAGCATTCTATTCAAATAATTCACCGTAGTGTGTAATAATAATTTAAGTTATCAATTTTTTTAATCGTTCCGTTTCCTTTGCCTACTAACGTAGAATGTAAAAAAATATTAAACAAGACATAGATTCAATAGATTTTACATTGAGTGATTTAGTTCTAATGTATTCAGAGTATCGGTTGGGTTAACATACATACTTGCAAAACCGGGATCTTTCTTTTATCGCGGTCAATAATATACAAAGCCACACGTTAGTACTAAGAGCGGTTTTGTCTTAGGGTCTGCAAGTTATCAAAAATGCCATCAGCTCGATAAACAACTGGTTATATTCTATTTTTTAAATTCCTTATTTTTTTGTTCCATGATTCTAGCCGATTATATAATTATAATAAATATGAATGAAAATCCTTATGTTCATTAAATTTTTGTCGACAATGTTTTAGACGTGCTATCATACAAAACGAAAATGTATTTTCTGAATTAATGCAATCACAACATCGATATCAAATACCAGCAATCTATCAAGATGACTCGCTATATATGAATATGATAAATACTAAATAGTCAGGGTCTACTAGATAAAAATAGTCAATGAAAGAATTTATAGTAATAATTAATAAATAAAGGACTGAGGATGGTTGCCAATTAGATCAGGAGCGCCGCGATAGAATATCACAGTGTAATTTATTTTAAATAGATTTCAAATATACTGTCAGTTAAATGATCACAGGTGAATACCCATTCTTATCTGTGATATAATATTTGGTATATTATAGTCAAAAATTAGATTCGTAGGGATTATAGGCCTTTTCTACATATATATAATATATTTTCTGTTCAAAATTCAATTGTTTTGATTCATTCCGTAATCCACATTGCAGTCTACAAGAATGAAGAGCTGATCTGTGTTCCAAAAAAAATTTATCTAGAATCGTAATTTATTAAATTTTGTTTGTGGCAAAAAAGTTTAGTCTTTTGTTATTGTATAAAAAGTAAATCATATCTTCTTCCTCTTATACTGCCATGCCAGAACGGGCACATTGCAGTCTACAAGAATGAAGAGCTGATCTGTGTTCCAAAAAAAATTTATCTAGAATCGCAATTTATTAAATTTTGTTTGTGGCAAAAAAGTTTAGTCTTTTGTTATTGTATAAAAAGTAAATCATATCTTCTTCCTCTTATAGTGCCATGCCCGAATGGGCATATACCTGTGCTGAGTGTGTTTAGGTGTTTTACACAGATATACGGGACCTACTTTTTAATGCCGGTTATGAACGGCTAGTTTGGAGAGGTTGACTAGGCAATCATACTCTTGGTAGTTTGCCATTGCTTTCCAAGAGGATGTTGCTTCAAATATCCAACCCATAAAATTCTTTCTTCTTCTTTTCACGATGGAGGGGCCAACCCAGGCCTTTAGGGGTTGCACCTTTTTGGTGTAACTCCTTCTCTCATCATCATTAAAAAAAAAAAAAATCTGCCGAGACTCAGTCTCCAACCAGCATACTTCAGGACAGCGGCCCGACACTCTGACTACTGACCCACAGTCGCCTCATACTAGTAGGTATATGATAGATATTCCTCAATATTCAAAAGCAATTATTTTTGAGAAGGGAAGAGTTTCAAAAAATAATTTTGGCCCTTCTGAAAAATCTCCCGGTAGTGTTTCAATGTTAATATTTAAAAAAATACTGGTATAAATAAATACTTTATTTATATTATTATTATTCAAAAAATCGCATTTTAAATTCTCTTTCGAGTAAATATTAAAAAAAAAATTTTAAATGGGAAAATAAATTTTTTTTTTTATATTATGTGACACAGAAGACTCAGCTGAGGGAATGGAATCTTAATCTTCGGATTTCTAGATTTATTATTTTCTTTAATTTTTTTTTCAAAACTTGTGAAAAGATATGTTGAAGTGTCGAAATTCTCCCTTGTATTGGACAACCAGCCTTAGATTTTATTAGTGAATCAATGATATGAAATACTGCTAGCGTTAATAATTTTTTTTTTTTATAAAATTAAAATTTATCTAAGAATTTTATTTTAAAAAAATAAAACAAATTTCTTTATCTAGAAGAAATAAATTCACTAGATTAAAAAATATTTTTAATGAATATAGTTTAATAAAAACTATTCCAATGTATTATTTATTTATCTATTACTAAATTATATTTAACTAAATCAAAAAACTTTTTTTGATTATTTTCTCGATAGTAATATCCTGCAAAAAATCGAATTAAAAAATCACATCAGAAATTTTTTTTTTACCTTTTTGTGTTCAATTTGTTTATACCTTGTTTGGTCCTAAAATTATTTATATAAATAAGAATTTGTCTTGTTCCAAGTTGATTATTATTTAGCTAAGTTTGATTTGCTTGACTAAATGCGTATTAAATTCTAAAAATCAAGTCGTGTCATTTCCTAAGAATTTTTAAAAAACCTTAACAGAAGGGATGGAGGTCTATTAATTGTTATTTAATAAGTACAGGTTATTCATCTAAGAAATAAATAAAATAAGTGGGAAAACAAGTAATAATAAATATAACCATTTGTAAAGATATAGATAGATATAAAAACAGTCTTTGGAAAAATAAAACAAAAAGAAATAGAAATAAAAAAATAAAACTTGAAAGATTATTAAACTTATATGAAAAAAATGATATACTTTTGGCTGGAATGTCTGATGAAAATTAATAGGATTTATTTCAGAATTGGGGCAGGTCCTTGAGCGGTTCCGGTGTATTTAAACTCGAACCTAGAAAGTAAATAGTATGTATTTATAATTTATATATAAAAAAATATTTTACAATAAGATATACAAATCTACTAGTAAATTTTAAATCGTTTTATAAACATCATAAGTTTAAGGTAATTGTTCCGCCAAATGGGTTTTCTTAGGATTTTTTTGAAATTTAGACAGATTATTATTTAAATACTTCTGCATCGATTGATGGCAAAACGAAATTTATGAACAATATGGTTCCGGAGATACTAAATTTCAAAAATAGAGTTTTTCAGACTCTTATACATTGCACTATACGGGATATCGGAAAATTTACCTACATATTTAATTATAATTAAGAAACCCTTCTTACTATTTTAATAAAAAACTAAACTAACATTAAACAATAACAAATATATAATTTAAGACAATTTTGATTCATTGTTACAACACAGTTTCTGAGATAATAATGAATAAATAATGAAAAATGTATAAAAAAAAATTTACACTAAAAACAATTTGGCAACAGCGCATTTATTTAACCAGCGAAAGATGTATAAAGCGCGCATGCGCTAGATTTTTTCAAAATTATAATTTCCATAAGGTGTAACGTAGGCGTTGATTACATTTGTTAAAAAATCACAAGACGATTTTTATAGAAATAAATCGACCTTTAAAATGTATTTTATCTATCAATTTAATATAAAAATATTCAATCTCTTACAATGGTGCCAGATTTGTCAAACGAGTACGGGATTGGCTAGAATCGGTACATAAACAGCAAAAAGTTTTGGGCTTATGAATTATGAATCCTTATTGTCTGTTCTATATACTCTAGAATTAACTTTTTGCTAGTATTGTCGCGAAACAACTACCTTAATAATAATCAACCTACAAAATTATTTTAAAAATTGAAAAGATTTTTTTGCTAAGAGAAAAAGAGTTGTTGATTTTTAAAAATAAATCAAAGAAGGTGTCATCTACTTGATGCAAATAAACATACATATTTGGATGGCTTCTGAATCAAATTACCATTTTATCCAGGAGTGTCTGTTTTCCAGTCGACATTACGAAGCAAATCCTGAATTCAGACTAAACCGGTGTTTAATGAATTCACATAACGATTGGAAAACCCTTTGAATTTCTCGTTAAATACTGATAGAGTTGCAATTTTGTTCAAAAAGTTTACACTATATAACTGAATATTGTATTCTATAATAGTGTATATTACTTAAGGCACTTAGCCGTTAAAATAAATAAAATAAAAAAATAAAAAATATGTATTTACATATACCAGTATATATATAAAAACGCGTTCTTACTAGTTAAAACGCGTTTCGCTGAATACCTTTGTGGCAACTAGTTTACTGATGTTGGTTGAAGTTGGTTCAAAGGTCTAGTTATTTTTGACCTTCGGCCTCATTTCATGTATTTATTTTCAACATTTTTTAAACGAAAATGTAAAAAATTAGAAGAAAAGTTGTAGAGGATGTAATTTTTGACATTTTAGTTTAAAAATTTTTGAAAATAAACACACGAAATGAGGCGGAAGGTCAAAAATAAAGATTCTAGACCTTTGAACCAAACTCAAACAACATCAGTAAACTCTAGTTGACATAAAGGTATTCAGCGAAACGCGTTTTAACTAGTAAGAACGCGTTCTTACTAAAAAACGGGTTTTTACTGCAATATACACTCAACAGCAAATAAAATCGGCCACTTGATTATTTTTTTTTCTTTTTTGATAAAATGAATTAAAAGAAATTTCCTCATAAGATAACCGAACCAAAATATTAATTTTAATAATTAATTTTGAAGAATGATAGATATAATTTAAAATGTTAACACTTCCGATTAATTCATGGAAACTTAATATTATATCGAAAAAAAAATGAATGAATCGATCATTTATTCTTTGTCTTCAAAACTGTTCATAGGTTCAAAGTATAAAAGCTCTTAAAATAGCACGTGGGGGAAATACGAGATATTAAGAGACATTTTTTTAATTTAGTAGATAGCTGTTACAATTTTCTGTTTTTTAAAATCATATTTATTAAGCCCGAAAAAATTAAAATGCCATTTTAGCTTTAGAAATAATTATTTTATTACCTATCTAGTCAAAATATGGAAATATTTTTTTTAATATTGTATTTATTCATTTTAACTAAAAATTATCAAGTGTCCGGTTTTTTTTGCTGTTGAGTGTATACAGTTCTTTTATCAAAACGTTAATTAAATATTCAAACGTTTCGGGAGAAATAGTTGCAATGTGTGATTTAATACCCACCCTCAAATAATTCCATTGAGAATTCAAGTTCAAGTGAAACAGCATGCATTCCAAACTATAGTCTCAAACAAATAAAATTATATATGTTTATACATTTATATACCTATAAGGGTGTATATTATTTTGAAATAAAATCTTGATTGTTTTTATTGTATATAAATGAATATAATTTCTTAAAAATAATCATACAAACGTTCATTAACAGTTTAAACGTTTCGGGAGAATTTCTCCCTTTTTTAAATATTTCAATGAAAAGAAGATAATTTTTACTAGTCTTTGAGTTATTAATAAACGTTTTAATGATTGTTTTTAAAGAATTATCTTCATTTATACCATAGGGGGTGTAAATTTGTTTGCATCAAGATGAGGACTCTTTGATTTACTCTTATAAAAGATTTTTTTTTTATGTATTTGTGAGAAAAAGAAAAGAAAATTATTATTATTACTGAATTTCAAAATTATTTAGCTCTCCACACTCACCTTTGGCAGATTGTGTTGGTGAGGGAGAAGAAAGTTGTTGAAATGTTGGAAGTTGTTGTCCGGATTGTCGTATAGTATCGGCTAAATTATTCATTTGTTTAAGGACTTTCTCGTATTCTTCTTCTAGATTTACTAATCGTGTGCTTAGATCTTGCTGGATTGTCTTTCCGCTGGTTAACTAGAATAATAATAAAACAAATTTTTAACTAACATTTTAGATAAGAATGATAAATATATGTAAAAATCATTAGTAAACCCATTAAATATTAATAATAAATTTCCTGATTGACCTGTAATATCAACCTTCAGGGATCACTAATTGAGCAAGTCCCTAAATTCAATTATCTGGGAGTTGAAATATCCAGCAATAGGGACTTGAATCTAGAAGTTAAGCACCAAATATTAAAAGGGACGCGTATAGCCGGATGCCTTAATAATGTCATATGGAAGAATAAACATATGTCCGTGGAAAGTAAAACCAAAATCTACAAGACGTGTGTGAGACCTGTCTTAACATACGGAATTGAAGCGAGAGCGGACACAACAGTGACACAACAACTACTCCAGACGGCAGAAATGAGGGTCATCAGAGCAATACAAGGGAAAACATTGTTGGATAAATTGAGAAACGAAGACCTTAGAGCAACATGTGGGATTCAGAACATCGTAGACTGGGTCAGGGTGCGCAGAAGAGAATGGGCAGCGCATGTGGAACGTATGGACGAAAGCAGGCTGCCGAAAATCGTCACGAGAAACCGTCCTGACGGCAAGAGAAACAGAGGAAGACCGAAGAAACGTTGGGCAGAAAGTTGAAGGACGGAACTCTTCCTTGGGAGAAAACAGGCTACCTAGCCTAAAAAGAAGATGAAGAAGAAATTTCAGCATATAGGATGTTTAAAAAATTCAGGGGGTGGTAATTTTTCTTAGATGATTTTAAGGTAAAAGTTCCATTGGAAAATCAAGACGCTGTTTTCTAGTGAATCCAAGTTGTTAAGGACGTTCCCTAATATAACTCAGAGTTCAGCAGTTCGCTCTTTCACCTACTCTCCGTTGCGCAGAAAGGCAAAAATATTTTCAATGCGTCGTTTCTCAGATCTGGCAACATTGAATTCTTACGAACGCTAAAAGTCAAAGAATATAAAAAAAACACTTCATGAAACAGCTCAATGCGAAATTCCAGATGAGAACAGTACAGTTAGGTTGAGAGAATTAGCTAAAAATCTCAAATGCACCAGCTGCAGAAGTTTTTTAGATATGGAAAAATTGAGTGATGTGACGTTGCCAAGTCGCCATCTCTCACTTGTCATGCCATGAGAGAAAAAATGAAAACCATCAAAATACCTAACTTTTAACATTTTTCATTCAAAACAAATACCGCTTGATGCAATTATCTTAACAGAAAAATATTTGTTATATCTTCATTTAATGATTCTCAGTTTTTCAAAATAATTTCAAGAAAATTACAATTGTTATTTAATGAAACAGTCGCTTTAACATCAATCGGGATAGGGTTCGCGTGTTAAATATGTAAATTTCAATGGTCAATATTTATAAATTTAATGCCGCAAGGACTATTGAAAAAATCTCTACGTATAAAGGACACTTATAAATATCTGTATTCAAAGTTTTAAAAGGATTTCAAGAAAATCGATTTATTAGGGAACGTCCACAAAGTAATTTGCATTAGATATAAGAAAGGTTGTAAAGTGCAACCTAGATAATGCTTTTTAGCAGATGGTTTTAATTTCCGACGAAGAGAATACATCACTTCTGGAATGTAATATAAATTATCCATAATTCCGATTTAGTAGTAATTTTCTAAAGAAATCTAATTCTACTATTGTGCAAAATAGGCTTTAATTAAAAAGTTGCTAAGGAGAAGGCGGAACATATAGAGAACTGTGAGGAATTTGGACGGGTTTTGGGAATGAATGTGCAAGATTGGTGGATGGGTTTAAGAGGACAAATAGACGACAGACTACTGGAGAAGATCAAGATGATAGACGAGGGTCCACAGGAAGATTGAAGAAACCGGAGGGAGTCATCAAGAAACCAAAAACCCATAAGGGTTACTGTTATGAACAAATTTTTTATTCATATGTATAATATGACTGTGTAGTTAATGTAATTTTTTTGAATTTTTTGTATTAATGAATAAATAAATTTCTAAATAAAAAAACAAAAACAAAAAAAAATAAATAAAAAAAGTTTCTATTGCGGGAGTTAAAGTTATTCAATTTTTTTTATATTATGTGGATATAAGAAAAATGGTAATTTCCAAAATGTATAATTTAATATTAATGACACTATTGAGGTGAGTGGATGATATAGTGGTTGAAGTTGTGTATGTTAACAATAATATTACAATGACAATCTCTTGAAAATACACAATAATTATATATACAGGGATCTATGAGAGTTTACTTGCCAAAGTTTAGCGGATGTTAGTCTTTTTTAATAAATAAAATGTATATGAAATTAAATCAATATAATTTTATAATTGAAAAGTTTTTATTTTTATAATATTTTACACTGTATTGATATTGTTTTCAGGCCTTTAACAATGGTCTGCTAGCAGACCGACACCAAACAATAAAAGCGAATAAAAAATATTCTGCATAAAGATAGAGTTTAATCTTCTTGATTAAAAAAGCCCAACATCTGCTTTACTTTGGCAAGTAAACTCCCATAAATCCCTATATATTCTTGCCTGGTTTCCTTTATAACAATAATTATAATTTAATTTAAAGTACTGAAAAAGCACTCATGTAAGAAAGGAAATTAGAATACAATATAATACAATTAGAAAACAATATAGACAAAAAATATGTTACAACTACTAGCATAAACATAGCCCCCGCAAGGGGGGGGGGGGGGGCAAGTGCACCTGTGGGTCCCGGACCCGGGCAGGGGGGTGTTTTTTCAAGGGAGTATGTTAGAAAAAAAATGCGTAGGGTGACCAACTTTTTCCGAATTCATAAAAAACACATACTTATACCATAAAAAGAGGCCCGCTTCAGATTTTGGGCCCCAGGCCCGAAATTTCATGAGGGGCCATTAGCATAATAATACCATAATATATATATATATATATAATATTCGTATCAGAAAATGTTCGATTTAGGTGTTTAATCAATAAATGTGAAAGGCAACAACCCCTGTGAACAAGTTTTCTTGGAAAAATTACTATAGAAAGAGTAGTAATCTTTCCATAGTAATCAGCAACGTTCGTTAACAAATATACAAAGAAGATGGTGATATATGTATAAGTAGAAGGCAAATAGAAAAGTAAAAACTTTTTGCTTTGAGAAATAGCTCTCACTACTAATTATTTAATTACTTTTTGACTAGGGAAAAGCTTTTTCCAGAATTGTTTTTGGGCAAATAGTTTTAACTATTATTTAATTTCTAATTGACAAGGCTAATAATAGTTTACAGAATTTATGTTTTGATGGTTAAGTTGTTTATAAAAAGAGAAGTTTAGGGTGAAACACTTAGTACACATAATTTTACTGAGATAAACTGAGCAGAATGCAGATTCTGATGAGCTTATCTCATTAAAAATATCAAAGTTTTTTCAGTTTCGAAAATTCTCTTTTGACAAATATAATAATATAAGGACGTCGGGTGATTTTAGGCTATTCATGATTAGAGTATGGAAATTCATTAAATAAAAAAAAAATATTTAGTCGATGTTTACTCTATAAAGTCTGTACAAGTCGTTGCAAAAAATACATTTTGGTAATTTTATTTAATCTGTAATAACTCAAAAGAACATATAGATATATAAAAAATAATATAGAAAATTCTTAATACTGAGAAATAATACTTACTTGATCAGTCATTTCTTTGAGATGGTCGAGAACATCCTGAGGAACAGTTGGAGAAAGTTTACTTTTTTCTTCTAAAGTTGAGAGCCTGGATGTAACATTCTGGTCTGTTTCTTCCAGGACTCCAAGTTTTTTATGAAAGAAAATCATTCAACAACTTAATAAAATATTTAATAAATTTTAGTTATGCGTTAAGGTTAGCATAAGTTACATAAATATAGATTAATAATAATATTAAATATTATTAAATTAGGGAACGAAGAAAAGATTTTTTTAATATAGACAAAAGGATCAGCCCGGATTCCCTAATTTAATTTAATTTATTTGTCTTTCGACGCGGCCTCGTTGTGATTGCGCCCTGGGGTAAAGAAAAAATCATTTTCGACCTTTGGCTTTGTGATAGATTGGGAGGCGTTTGAAAATAGTTGAATATAATTAAATATTATGTTAATATTCTTTAATAATAAAAAAAAAAAGTATTAAATTCCAAAAAACAAAACAATCTGGTCTAATATATTAGGGGCCCATTCATAAAATACGTTCGCAACCCGGGGAGTATTGCTTAACGTGATGAAATGTGACAAGGGGGGAGGAAGATCTAGCTTTTGTGACGTTATAATTGTTAGGAGGGGTCCCAGAAAATGTGACGCAGCGTGACGGAGAGAGGGGATCCAAAAAAGCGAACTTTTGAGTGACGTATTTTATGAATGGCCCCTTACGAGAATTAATCTTTACCATACAACCTCTCAAAGCCATAGCCAGTGGGGGACCACTAGGGTTTCCGAAATTACCGTTATGATGAGAGAAAACGCGTTACTACGTATTTCCATTAAAAAATATATATTAAGGCTAAAATATAAGTAATTTAAATGCATTTTTTTTCTATATAAAATCAATTAAACAGATTTAAAAATAAAATAATAAGAATACAATTTTTAAAGCACAAATCCCTAGTTCATGGCCTAATTGAAGGGGGATAATTCATGGTGTGGCTTGTTAACACCCTTATGGATTTATACTCTATTCTAGGGCTTCTCAGTTGAGAGTGAATTTGAGGTTTCGGGGGGTGAATTTATGCTCCACAATCAAAACATGTTTTTTTTTTAATATCTATTTTTTGCGAAGTTAATATTGTCCCTCCTACCATTAAAATTTTGAAAAAATTAGGAATGAAAAGCCAAATTCTTCACTAAGTGATAAGATCATCGGTAACAAAGAAGATTGAATTCAAGAATACAAGAAAAGTAAGTAATAAATTTTCCAAAAATCAAAAATAAGGCAAGTTCTCATACCACAAAATTTTTTGCTTCATGAACTATGATTCATTAAGGTTATCCAGATAAATAATTATGTATAAAAGTAAATTTTTTTTTTATTTATTTATTTATTTATTGTCAACGGGAACAAAGCCCATTTAGACAGCACATCAGTAAAGTGTTAGTAGGGTTAGTGAGGGAGCCGAGTTTTAGCCGCTAGAAATTTTATATGCTAGCCCGGCCTCCCGCTTGAACATCGTCATCATCGATGCTGAAGCGGGGCCAGCGCGTTAGCCAGCTTGGCTAACCTGACTCCCCTATAAAAGTAAATTCATCCTTTATAAAAAAAAGTAAACAGAATTGGGGAAATAGATTTAGAATGCATATCATTTGAATAAATTCCTTTCAGATAGGTCATTTTGGTAAGGGGTGAATGAATTTTGGACTCACTCCAAATGGAATAAAAAAAGGTTGAGAACCGCTGCTCTGCTCTATACATGGTTCGATCCCGGTCGAATACTCAATGTTCATTTCTCTATTTTTCATTAAAATGAAATAATGAATGAAAATAAAACTAGCAAATTATTTATTATTTTAATAATATTTTGATTGAATACTCATGGTTATATTGCATGTATGATATAATTTAAAAAGAAAAAATATGAAATCACTAAAAAAAGAATAAATGAACTTACATGATCTGCCTTTTGATCGTCATTGATGAATTTAAGCTGCGCAGAGAGAGTATCGTTGATATGAGTGACATTTGAGATTAATTGCGATAGCTGTGTTTTCAATTCGCCTTGTTGTTGTTGGGAAGCTGCATCGAGTCCTGGATTCGTGATGGTGGTCATATTTTCGAGTTTTTTTACAAACACCTATTATAAAAATTACAAATAATAAGAAAATAAAATTAAAAATAATTCACTTATTACAATAGAGTAAGTAGGAGAATAAGAAATTTTTTGTAAAAATATAGTATTTTTAACATGAAGAGATCACGATGTGTTTGTTCCCTGAAACGGTAGTTGTTTTATTTATCTACTGTTTAGAAGCTATTTATAGTTATATAATAGATACGAGAAACACGCATAAATATAGTGCCCTGATTAATCACTTGGTCCATAACATATATACTAAGGCCCAGTTGTATGTCGGTTGGTAAACTCTTTTTAAACGTTGGCAAAGGGTAAAACCTTAAAATCACATTGTGTCCGGCCGGATGGCCAATCAGACGAAAGGGTCTGTCATCTGATTGGCCACTCGGCCGGGCACAATGTGAATTCTACGTTTTACCCTTTGTCAACTTTAACTAAGACTTTACAAACCGACATACAACTTGCCCTAAACCACCAACTAGTAACTCTTTGACAACCATATTCTTTCGAAAAGTGTAGGTTTATAACTAACTGTTGTCAAATAGTTATCTGCACCAATTGTTGCTTTAGAGTTGAAAAAAGATCATTTATTTAACCAGTAACCTTATCACCAAAATAAACCTATCAAGCATCTATAATATATTGCGGATTTGATGCTTTTAGTGGTTCGTTTGTTTACCAAAATCAAGTTTAAAACTTTTCAAATAATAAATTAAAATACTTAATGGCTTCTATGCTACGGGTCTGCCTAAAATTCGATATCACCGATCGAAAAAAAATGCCGAAGATAGCTCGTTATAGTATTCAAAGCTTTGTATTTCTAAAACAAATAGCTAGCTAAATTTTGCGAATTTTTGGTAGCAACCCCTAAAAATTAACAACAGAAGTACTGAAAGATTATGATTCTGGGGGTACATACGTAGTAAGCGCCGTTCATAAAGTAAAATGTAAAGACTAAGGCCGGTTGTATGTCGCAAAGTAAATGCTTTTACCACTAACCAAGGGTAGATGGTAAATGGAGGGACTGGGATGGCCAATCAGATGACAGGAACTTTCAGTGCCTGTCATCTAATTGGCCATCCCAGTCCCTCCATTTACCATCTACCCTTGGTTAGTGGTAAAAAGCATTTACTTTGCGACATACAACCGGCCCTATGAATTCCATTAAAATAGTCTATGTAAAACAAATTAAACATTTAATTAAAATTATTCAATACTTATTTTCTATTTTGAAATATATATATAGAAAAATAAAACCGTTAAGGTCGAAATCAGGATCAATGGTGTGAAGTCCAAGGTCTATTCAAACAATTTTTTTCTCATTTAAAAATGTACAATGAAATTTTCAAACAAAAAACAAAACAAAACGGCCAAATGAGATTCAGACTGGCATACTTAAGGTTTCGTACTTTATATCTTCTAAAATATTTAAAATTAGTTCTGATTTTGAAAGTTTATAATGGGAAAATAAGGACAAGTTTTTATGTGAGATTTTTTCATTATCAGCCAACGTTTCGTCGACGAATTTGTGTTTCTGATGGTCTTCAATGGTAACGAAGATAACAAGAAATTTAGACGAATGTGTGGCATGACTATTTGGTGGGTAAACTATTAATACATGTTTGTTTTGGAATTGTAATTGTACTTTTGTAACTTGATATTAATAATGTTCTTATAATTGTAGAAGCCCCGAAGAAGTCGGCAAAGTCGAAGAAACGTTGGCTGATAAATAAAAAAGTCACACATAAAAACTTATCCTTATTTTCCCATTATAAACTTTCAAATTAATACAAATTATGGACGGAAATGATAATAATAATTAGTTCTAATGTGTTGTTGATAAGGAGAGGATGGACAAATTTGTAGAATTTTTTATAATATGTTTATCGGTTTGGAAATTCCTTCTGGTACAAAAATCGTGTAAAATTGCCCCTCTGATAGAGTCATTTTAAAGTGAATAAAATTTCAAAATATTCAGCTTAGAGCTACTTAATTAGTGAGTTGTTTAGAGAGAGGATCCCATCCCATGATAAAAAATATTATTTTTTTTTTATTTTAAACTCCACAAAAATTTGACTCTTGACTAAACAATAGTTTGATTAATACAATTTTTGATTTAAGAGAAAATAAATACATATAAGTAACTTATAAATTGCATGCTTATATCTCATTTAGTTTACGAGCTACAATGCTCTGACAGACGGACATACAGACAGACATTGAAATGATTTTACGTTTGAACGAAACACTAAAAAGAATTAAAAATAATGTTTTGTTTCTTAACGTTAAAGCAATTAGTCTTATTTAGTTTTTATTCCCATGTTGGAAAACAAAAAACCATTTTGTATCCTTTTTTCGTACATTTGAAAAAAAAATTCGGTACAATTTCAAATAGGAGAAAATTGTCTAAACTGATCTCTGACGTCACGATAGTGATTTTAGTTTGGGGTAGAACTTTTTATTTTGCAATAGTTTATAAAATAAAAAAATATTTAATTAAATTATCGATTAACATTAAAATTAATCATCACAAGCTATAACTTTTAAGGAGTTAGGTGTTGATTCTAGGCGAAACATTTTAATATAATAATAAAACTTGAGCAAGATGCGAGGTAGGTTTCACAAAAAAGAAATAAAACAAAATTGAGTTTTGAATTCGATATATTTCGGAGGTGAACCCATCATCAGGAGTTTTCTCTGACTACTAATGACTCCTAATGACCCCGAAATATATATCGAATTCAAAACTCAATTTTGTTTTATTTCTTTTGTGAAACCTACCTCGCATCTTGCTCAAGTTTTATTATTATATCACATGTTATTGCTAACAAGTGTAAAATTTCAAACTGGGTAACAGGAAGTTAGAGATCCTATAGGCCCGATAGATCTTGGACTCAGAAAAAATCAATATATTTATTTAAATCAATTAAAATTTTATAGTTTTAATTTATCTTAAGTATTATTTATAATGAATCAATTTCTAATCAATATCATTAGTAAATTATTAACGGTTTTAGCTGCTTCCTCACGCAAAAGAGAATAAATATACTTATTTATTAATACCTGAAGAGAGGTGATATTTGATGAGATCGTTTGAACGATTTGATGTTGATCCGATGTTTGGGTTTTTAAACCATCGACTGTATTTGATAAGTCTTGTAATTGTGATCCGAATTTACCCACACTGTTTGCGAGATCTTTAGTAGCTTGAGGAATAGTTTCTAATTCGGGGGCGGCTTTTAAACGAGATTGTACAGCCTCGAGTCCTCCTTGAGCGAGTGTTAACTGAAATAAAACATGAATTAAAATACATATTATAATATACATATATTTATTGTATTATTTTGATTATTTATGTCCATCGAATAAATTAATAAGTTGTTGTAGGGAAATAAGGAAAATAGCTTATGCAAATAATTTTTATTTTTTGATAACGTTTCGTCAACTTTGTTGACTTCCTCAGGGCTCAAAAAACAAATTAACTTCTTTGCATATTTGTCATTTTATCAATATTCATTCTTAGCAAACACATAAGGCTAGTCATCACACAGATTGAAAATATTTTGACGAAAAGTTGCCAAAAAATAAAAATTATTTGCATAAGCTATTGTCCTTATTTCCCTACAACAACATATTAATTTATTATTTTAACGGTATCGGATTTTTAATCAAAATCACCTTAATTGCTAATTTTTGAGCTTTCGATCTTTTCTTGTCTCGTTCATTTTCAGGTCTGAAAAGTGATTTGATAGTATTTGACAATTTGTTTTTGTCTAATAAGTTTTTTAGTCCTGAAGATGATTTAATAAATGACCGAAAGCTTAAGAAAAGTTTTATTTAATGACCATAAACCCGATATATCCTCAAAAATTCAAATTTTAAGGTAGAACAACAAGTTACAATTATTTTATTTATATATTTATTTCTTAAAAATTCCACAATTTTTTTTTGTCTCTACATATCTAAGGCAGCAGATAAATGCGTATTTTTATAATAAAAGAAAAATGTATATGATTTTTACATCGTGATTCAGACTACCTGATGTGCCCTTTATTTTTTATTTGGAAGATGGCGTAAAATTGTCACTGTCAAAGATTAGATAAATTATATTTTAATGACATTTTCAAATTTGGAAATTAGCTGGGAGAATGTTCAATTAAATACAACTACACATTTTAAAATGGGAATATTTGTCAAGTAGGGTATCGTTGGAAAGTTAGGTTTAGTATCTATGCCAAAATAATTATTTTAATGAAATGATGTAATAATTTTTATTCTATTAAAATATTTTATTTTTGAGGCTTAGTTGATCAAATTGGTGATTTGAAAGATTTATCTGGGTTAGACTGCACTTGGTGAAATTAAAAAATTAGGTGGAATTTTCTAGTTTTTAAATTATTTTTCAAATTCACCAGAAGTGGTCTAACACGAAAGTTTTCAGTTCATCAATCTGATGATAGAGACCTCAAAGAGAAAAATTTTGAATCGATTTATAATAATTAAATAGCGGAAAAATAATTTATTAAATTTTTTCATTCAACTAGGTTGGTTGTTTTTGTGATCCTAAGCATAATTTTATACTAAAAATTGGTTAAGTCATTTTCAAGATATTTAGAAAAAACTAAAAAAGTACTGAAATAAAGTACTAATGTTTGTGGGCCGATATGTACCAAAAACTAATCAGCGCTTCATTTTGTTAAAAGAATGCTAGGTTTTCAATTTCATTTCAATCGGTGCAACGGTGTGGAAAAAATCGTGGGCCAAAAAAACGATAACATACATACATCCATACATCCGCACGCACTAAATGAAAAAATCGCACTTTTTGGCCTCTCGACGAGACGCCTTGTAATTTTTGGCAAAACCGTCACGTGCTAAAATTCAACCAATACTACAATTTGTGACTTTTTGTCCAATTTGAGTCCATGGGTTCCGTAGTCTTTACCTGAGGACCCTTTGAAGCCACGCTTGCCTCGAGAGCGATTACAATACTTTACCCATGCTTTGCATTGGATAAAGTAAAAATGAAATTATTATTTTTTTCCTATTAAAAGATGTTCCTTTTTGAAAGATCAATCCAGCTTAGTTGACATATATTCCTAGTGAAATCTTGAAGTTGTGTTCAATTGAATTGAATCCTGTTTGTTCCGGAAATCGAAAATGTCTTTTAGTTAGATTAACTATGCTTTAGTAATTGAATTTTTTTGCCATCTTCCAATCATGGTCCAGTAAGAAAATAAAGAAGTGGCACGGAAGGTCTAAATCACCCTAAATTTTATAATAATGTTAAAAAATGTATTTATTTTTGGAAATGATTTCTTGTTTTATATTTCCGAACTATTAAATATATAGTAAATATTTTTTTTCTTATATACCTGATCTGAATATTGTTTAAGTTGGAGGGTAAGATTATCGATTTTTTTATAGAGCTCTGTTTGATTGCCCTGTAGCTCTCTTGTCATACTATGACACTTTTGTAACGCATCAGGAACCCCTTGACTTCCGGCAACAGCTGTGAAAGAAAAAAGAATTATTAGCATGATAGATTTCAACTCTTAATTAATAAAGAAAAATAGAGGATACGTTCGCTAGTTAGAGCTCCCGTAGTATTAAACTTAAATATAATCTATGAGAGAGTGAAATATTGCCGATTGAAATAGATTTAAATTTTCTAAGAAAATCACAAGAAGGTGTCGAGGTAATCTATTAAAACCGATAGAATGGATTATTTTTAATTCTATGTCAGAAGGGTCGCACCCCACAGGGTAGCCAAATGGCCCGGATTGCTGTTATTGGCCCTTGGGTTTAATTCGTGGGAGTAAAAAACAACCCTTTTGACATAATTAAAAATAATCCCTTCCATCGTATTTAATAGACACCCTCTTGTAATTTTCTTATTAAATATAATCAACTATTATCTTAAGAATTAATGATATTTTCTGCATTTTTTAACCGAAAGTTCTAAAGCTAGAGAACCCAAGTCTAATCAGTTCCCCGTATTGGAAAAATAAATATTTTGTAGTAATTAAAATTTAGTATAGGGTACTTGGATTGTTTAATAAAATAAAATAAAGTTTTTTGGGAAAACACAATATAATTTGGATTATTTGTCGTCATCCGGGGCTACAGAACAACATTTTATGTTATCGCTTTAGACCTCACTCAATTCCAACGAGATGCACGGAACACGACTGGGAAATTTGAAAATAAGCCAAGAGCACAGAGGCGATCGCCCGCCTCAGGACAAACAGCGCCACATAGTGCTTAAGGACGTTCACAAAGAGAAACAAAGAGGTTGTCCTCTGCTTGATGCAAATAAACATATACACATATATCTCAAGATGATATATCTGTATATATATTATTTATTTGTTTGATTGTGAATCAACAACTCTGCTACTCTCGGCAAAACAAAAACTTTTCACTTAAGGACGTTCCCTAATATAGCTCAGATGCAGTTCGCTCTTTTCCCTACTCTTACATGCGCAGAAAGGCAAAAATATTTTCACTGCGTCGTTCTCGGATTTGGCAACATTACATTATTACCGACGCTAAAAGACAAAGAATAAAAAAAAATTCTTCATGAAACAGCTCAATGTGAAATTCCAGGTGAGTACAGTATAGTTAGGTTGAGAGAATTAGCAAAAAATCTAAAATGCACCAGCTGCAGAAGTTTTTTAGATATGGAAAAATTGAGTGATTTTAGTGCAACGTTGCCAAGTCGCCATCTCTCATTTGCCATGCCATGAGAGAAAAAATGAAAACCATAAAAAATACCCAACTTTTAACATTTTTCATACACAACGAATACAATTATTTTAACAGAAAAATATTTGTTATATCTTCAGTTAATTCTCAGTTTTTCAAAATGATTTCAAGAAAATTACGATTGTTATTTAATGAAACAGTCGCTTTAACATCAATCGGAATAGGATTCGAGTGTTAAATATGCAAATTTCAATATTTACAAATTTAGTGCCGCAAGGACTATTGAAAAAATTTATATGTATAAAGGACACTTATAAATATGTGTATGCAAAGTTTTAAAAGAATTGGAAGAAAATCGATTTATTAGGGAACGTCCTTAAACTGAGGTGACTCTCTGACAATCAGCGGTTTCAACATGCCAGGCCGATGGATAGTTCATAGTTTACAAGAGAAAAATTGAAATTTGTCTAAAATTTGTAACTACCAAGGTGACTAGTTACAGCAACTTGTGAGTCCCTAAAACTAGAAGTAACTAGTTCATCAAAAGTAAAGCAACCCTGCCTTCGAGCATATACTTTGTGAATAAATATAAACCAAGTGAGATAAGATCTGTTGTTTGTTTGGTTATTGTTGTTGTTTGTTGTTTTTTGAAGGGAAAGTTTGTCGATAAATTATAGTGTAGTTAATATTCAACTAAAATAGGGGCTATTGAGGTTTCGAAGCCAGTAGACTCTAATCAAAATTCAAATGAGGGCGAGGGTTTAATCTCCTCCACTTGTTCGGCGGATGCAAATGAGTAGAGACTTATTGAGGGAAGGGTCCTTTATTCATTAAATGTCGGCTAGAAGAGCAAGTGATTTAGCGTCTCGTTCTTCATCTTAAAGGTGGAAATGCCGGATCTTAATTGGAAAAGATAATAAAATTAGCTTCTTAAATAATAATAGATAAAAGTCATTTCCTTTTCATTTAAAGATATTTTAATTAAATTCTTCGTGGGTGTTTGTGTGTCTGACACGCAAAAACTTCCGATTCTGTGTTCACAAATCACATTAAAAGCAACAATTTAGAAAAGCTAAGACGACAATTCAATAACAAATTGGAAAAAGAGAATACTTTTCAAGACTCGGTTCGCTCAACAAATTTTGGTGATTAGACAATTTTTTGTCTGCGAACAGTTTGGACTAGTAAATTTAAACTTGGTACAAGGAACAATTCATTAATACAAAGTTTTGTACTAAATTTCAGGTCAATAACAAAAACCGTGGTATTTAGAGAGTAACACGCAACATTTTGACAATCTATTAGAGAAAGAAATATAATACGTAATTAATGTACTAGCTAGTGTTAGCATATAGGAATCCAATGCGTATATTACTGGGCAGCACAAGTGAATCTTCAATTTCTGTCTCTCAATATAGTATAATCATGAGCCCAACAAAATTTCGAAAAATTTACTTTTGAAATTGAAGCAAAAAGTGCAATTTTTTAAATTAGGTATGATCCCTGTAAATATTGGGGATTTGACAATTATTTTGAGCTTGAAAGCTGAATGTACGAAAGTGCAGTTTATTATTACAAACCTTTGTGTAAAATTACAGCTCTTTAACCAGTGATTAATAAACTCGAAATTTTTCGATTTTCTGTATTTTTGATCTAGAAATTTTGGAAATACAAAGTCCAAAATGGAATCACTTGTTTGTTTTAGAAAATTCTAAAAGATTCTGTTCTCTAGTTATTGAGAGTTTCGGAATTTTGATTGACAGACAAAAAAAGATGCGTATTACTCACCTCCGTTTTTAACCCTCATTATTAACTGAGAAGGTGATATATATATATTGTTACAGCCCTAAGGCCTCTTGTTTTTCCATTCCAGAGACAGATCGATTTTTCTAGACGTTATATTCAGAGACAGGCGTAAGAAGGCTTAAGATACAAGTACCCAAGAAACAAAAGTAAAAATAACTCGCGATAAATATATATATATAGCGATATTATAATTTTTTATTATTTTTTAAACTTTCTTTCTTCACAGAAAGATGCTTTTCTATTTACCTATATTATATTGCAATGAAGAGCAATAATTTTGTTATGAAATACCATTAGATAAAAGTATCATCCAAGTTCGTATCTTTCTCAAATTTTTTCACAAAGTTATTTTTTCTCTAATTCTATATAAAACATCTTCATTTATTAATTTATTCTATCTATCCATTTATTCTTAAACATTCTCGTATAGCACGGGGCTATCAAAGGACTGTCTATCCAAACGTCTATGTTCACATCCATAGTTTTTCCTATTTTCTTAGCTAATTGAAGAACTATACAAATTTTTGTTTTGATATAAATGCAATTTCAAGGAAATTCTGGCTCAGTTATGTTAATTAAATATTCACATTGTGAGATCTAATTCATATAATAAATTATATGGTACATTTTAGAATACATTACGATAACAGGATTTTTCTCATATTATAGATAAAGAGATTTATATTCCATTTAAGAATCCTCAACTATTGATTTCTGACATAGAACCAATGTATAATGAGAGTCGTTATTTAAGGGTAAAAGAGGAATATATTATATTAAATAAATAGAGTAAAAATCCCATTAGTTGATAAAAGGATTGGCGAGAAATTAGGTTAATGAAATATAAATATTGCGCTCACATATTTATTAAAGGTGGAGTTATATTCTGAAGCACGAAATATTCTTGGGAATCTGTTTTTCCATTCCATATTTGAAATAATTAAAATCTGGTCACGACATACTGTTTTTCATTTAAGCCACTTGTTAAATTGGAATTACGTGCAGGGTTATAATAATAATTATCCGAAATGTTTAGCTGTGATAAATGTCACACATTAATACTTTATTAGACACACAAATAATGTAACTGTCATTGATAAAATTTGGTTTGGAATTACTAATAAATATTCTCAAATTAATAGATTAAGATACGAGGTGTGTTTCACATAATAAGTAAATTTGAAATTTAATATATGGGGGTAAAAGAAGAAATTTTTCCATAAAATGTACCGCTCTCTGAAAATTTGGCAATTTTGATTGAGAAAGGTTTAGGGTAAAAACTTGAAACTTGGGATCACAGACAAAGGTGCGGCTTATAATAAAAACTTGTTAGTCAAATTTTAGCTCATTAGCTACATTTGGCCCATTTTTAAAGGCAGTAAGATTCAGCAACAAACCGGAATACTATCAACAGACTTATATTTATTTATTTTTGAAGATCAAATGAAAATGCCTCAACTCTCAAGAGTAATCATGAGATAGTTTGAACATTTTTTATTACACTTCGAATATGTGGTTCTAATATAAATGGGTCACTGAGAATAACCGACTTCCATGGGTTCTTAGAGGAAATTTTTCAGAGAACCTCTTTTCAAATGCCGAATTTAACAGCTTCTCATTATTTTCTTTGGAGATATCGAAGGGGTTAATTCTTATTTTTTTAATGATATGGATAAAATTAAAATTAAAGAGATACTAGGCAGGTTTCAGAAATAAAATAAATATTGTTAATCAGTAAGAGTCAATCCATACATGTATTTCAGGTGACGAAGCCATCTTCAGTTTACATTGACAGAAAACTATTTTATATTCATTCATAGTAAACTCCTGAAGATTGACTCTTGTTCATAAACAACATTTCTTTTATTTGTGAAACCTGCCTAGTAGATGATCCTTTAATTTTAATTTTATTAAATATGTTTCACTTCGAACCAACACTATGCTCTCTGAATGGAAATGATATTGATGCAAGAAGATATATTACAGCAAGTGCAACATATATTTATATACTTATAGAAAGGATTTTTATGAAGTAAAAAATATAAAATATGCAGTTAAAAATGCTGAAATATGAAAATAATATGCAGAATAAGTTAAAATATGCAAATATATGCAGCAGAAAATGGCAATATAAATTAATAAAATGACAAAGTAAGCTATAGACACCAAGTGTCAAAACTTTTATTGCATAAACATTGGACAAAATCCTCATTTCATTTAATATATTATTAGAAAATCTTTAAACTCAAAGAAATATTAGGTTCACTTGAATAAAATCAACATAATAAATATAATAATGTTTCAAAAATGTGATCGAAAAAATACTGGGGGTAGTTTTATTTCACAGATACGATTGTATTGTATTGCTTTTCGTCATTTTCGTGTAGAATATAGTATCTAGTACAACTGAATAATAAGAAAAATGCGTGGATTGTTGTTTTGTAGCTTGTTTACATCCTTTGTAATCCAACTTCCTACTTCGTAGTCCAACACTACACTTCGTGTCGTTGAGGCCTCTTCGATTTTAAATTAGTGTCTTCCCTGTTTTATATTTAATCTTTTTTACTTTAACATACAGGGTATGGTCAAGTATTGTAATCGTGCATGAAAAAAGTGTTTTTTTCAAAATATTTCAAAAACGGCTTAAAGTATTTTGATTAAAAAATTAAAAATCTAGAGCAAACTCAACCAAATTTTGTATACATAATCAGTGGGACCCCAGAAGGCTAAAAATGCAAAAACTAACCGCCCAAAATGAGGGGGGGGGGTGTAGGGTCAAAAATGAAAATCTAGGCTCTTGTACCAAACTCAACCAAATTTTGTATACATAATCAGTGGGCCCACAGTAATCTAAAAATGCAAAAACTAACCGACCAAAATGGGGGAGGGGGGTTATGGTCAAAAAATGAAAATATAGGCCCTTGTACCAAACTCAACCAAATTTTGTATACATAATCAGGAGTCTAAAAATGCAAAAACAAACCCCCTCCCCTACATGATTATAAATAATTTTATTAAATATTAAATATAAGAGAGGGGCCAGGTTGTATGGTAAAGTCAAGTGGATGGCCACATCAGAACACGTTAGCTTATTTTCATTCTTTCTCCGAAAAATTACTTTTAAAACCTCTGTATTTGGCGCGAAATATGCAATTGTATGCAATATCCTTCAAATATGCAATTTTATGCAATATTTCTTAAATATGCAAAAATATCCAGTATAAAATTTAACCGACAGTATCCTAGATGCATGATTCGGATAGATAATTGATCTCCTGGGTCGTTCGTGGCGGCAAACAAAATATGCAATTGCATAGGAATCTGGTCTCTACTTATAAGTCAGGATTAAATCTAGTAGCATAATAAGAAGTGGAACAAATTTCAAAGGTTGGGTTGTAGTTTAATGTCTATATGGATTGAAGGTTGTATGTCAGAGAATAAGGAGGGGAAGAGCGCTCCAGTTTCTGAAAGTCATAGAGATAATCGTGTTGCTGAGTTGTACGATTTCTATCTCATTTGACCGAGATAGGGTGGTGAATGTTTGAAAATGTTAATAAACCTAGAAATATTGAACAGCTAGAGAATATTCATGTCGTGATACCAACAGGCATTCTGAGAGGAACTTTCTGACGCTGACTTAAGCGATGTAATATTTCATACATAATAATTAGAAATAATTCCCATGAAACAAATGTCATTATAAGGAGAAATTAATTAATGAGTTTGTCCTTTGCTTGATGCAAATAAACATCGCTATATACAATGAATATTATTAACAGTGACTTCTTGCTTACTGATTATTATTTAAGGTTTGTAAGGTGTTTGAAAGAAATAATCTGTGTATCAATACAAATTTTAATGGTTAATTTCAAATATTTCGAATCCATATAAGCTTCCACTTCATCAGTGGGAGTTATTCATCTCACCAATTTGTCAGCTTCCCAATAGAATACAAAAAAATCAATCAAAAATATTCTTGACAATAGTAGCAAATATAAACCAAGAGAAGATTGATAAATTAGTTCCACTTTTTCTTGATTTATATTTGCTACTGTTGTCGAGAATATTTTGAGTAAATTTGAATGTTCCCTTCCTCTTGATTGATTCTTTTGTATTCTATTGGAGAGCTGACACATTGGTGAGATGAATGGCTTCCATTTATGAAGAAGTGCTGATATGTCTCTGAAATATTTGAAATTAACCATTAAAAATTTCATAATTTGTACTGAGCTTAATTCTTTCGAACAGCTTACAACCTATAATGAATATGAATATATATATCTATATATATATAATCCTTAGTGTGTATATGCGTGATCGACCCACGCCTAAACCACTGAACGTATCGAAACCATATTCACACCATATGTTTGTTTAGTGCTCCGGATGGTTTATCTAAATTTTGGGCCAAATCGGTTTGATTTGATTTCACACGATTTTGAGTAATTAAATTAATTATTCTCAGGTAGAAGAATGCCAATCTTGGGGTTTTAAAAAAGGTTTCTTATTTCTTTTGTACCCAGGCAGACAATGGGTTTGGGTTAATTCATTGTTCTCAAAGGGCTTGAAGAAGTATTATGATTATATTATAGATATATTTTGTTTTCCCTAAACTTTAAAATTAAAATGTTATATGTATAATATAATCATAATACTTCTTCAAGGCCTTTGATCAAATCAAACCGATTTGGCCCAAAATTTAGATAGACCATCCGGAGCACTAAACAAACATATGGTATGAATATGGTTTCGATACATTCAGTGGTTCAGGCGTGGGTCGATCACGCACATACACACCAAGGATTATATATATATAGATAGATAGATAGATATAGATATAGATATAGATAGATTTTGTTTTCCCTAAACGTTAGAATTTAAATCTAAATGGTTTTAGCCAAGTCTTAATTATTTATTGTGTAATATTAAAACACTAATAGAATCTTAATAGATGAATTGTGGTATCTTAAACCAACAGCCCTTACTTATTATAACTTAACTCTTTCTTTCATCAAAGTAGATGAATTTCTAAGAGAGTGAAAGTGAAATTAATTTTCCAAATGGTTTGTTTCATCCTTATAATAAGTGAAGATAACGCGACGGGGGTGTACAAATCGATAAAGTGACCTCCATTTGTCAAGCAGAGTTTGCAGTTTATAAGTGAGAAGGGAGACGAAGCCCTTAAAAATATTATTAATAAAATATTTCGTTTTTGTAAAATAAATTTCAAGTATTATGTTAAGAATATTACATTCACCTCCTATATATGGTAGAGTATAAGTGAAGTATTCAAATAGTATCTTAGAAAAAGGACTTATTGAAGTCTTTAATTTCAATATTATGAAAACTTTATTTTTGGATTCTAGAGATTAAAGCTTTAATAGTGAAAGTACAAGTATTTAACAAAAAATTCTCATTTTATGGTCGCTAAAATCCAAAAACTGTCCAAAAATTATTTGCCCTGTCTGTTTTTAAATATAACTTAAACACTTAAGATTAACAGAGCTAAATTAAAAACTTAAATTAGTTAACGTCTCTAGTTTGATTTTCTATTACCTCAAAAAAGGTAAAATTCGAAGAAAAGAAATTTAAAATTTAGGTAAGTTTTCGGTTTGAGAAAGCACAATAAAGTTTTAGTTGAAATAGACCAATCGGAAGTGCCAATTTACTTCCTGTTTTTAAGTTTTACTTCGTTTTCTTAAAAACAGATCAAACGATTTTTTTTTTAATTTTCAGTCTCTATTATTAAATGAGCGTAAATTAAAAAAATAATAATAATTGTAAAACAGCTAGACTTATAGTGATTTTAGGTTATTAATGTATTTTTTATTTATTGAAATACGGCTATTATTATTATTATTATTTTCAATTTTCAGATTTAACAAATCTTATACATGTTTGTTTGTTATTTAGTAATCTTATTATGATCGTATTTCATGAGATAGCCCTGTACTTCAGAGTTTTTAGAGTTGTTTTATTTTTAAATGAACTTTCCCGATACCATCGGTTAAGCCCCTTAAAGATAGTCAACCTAATATACACGAGCGCATGCATAAAGAGTACCATCTAATACAGTGACTCTAAGAAAGCAAAAGTTTAGTGCAAGGCCTTCTAATAATATAATAAATGATTCTTGAATGATATCTTAATTTCTTATGAATTAATAATTATAAAATCCTATTATAAATTAATCCACCCGGCCTATGTGGCAGGCTGTTTTTTTATTAATTACCTTTTTCAGGATATCATGGGGTCGGGATAATTGTTATTTTCGTCCTAGCCTATAGTAGCCCAGTACTTCTGAGTTTCTAGAGTTGTTTTATTCTCTGAAAAACAGCTCTTACCGTCCGTTCACATGGGACGGAATTTCTGCGTGAGGAATTTCTACCTTTGTGTGCAACCAATGCTTTTAAATAAGGGCGGAATTTCCGCGGACTGCACAGCTTTATTTAAAAGCATAGGTTGCACAAAAAGGCGGAAATGTGAACAGACGATTAAAGATATTTTTCAATTTTCAGTATCTATTATAAATCACATGTTTTTGAAGTTTGATTTTTTTTCTATATGCCTGTGGAAACTGTTATAATAAGCTTGTTTGAAAATATTTAGAAATACAATAAAATGATGATGGAGTTTAGATCCCGAACAATCTGTGTATTTCCAAAACAATATTCAAATAAATTATTTCACATAATTAAGTAATGGGAGAGGGATTCAGCCAATGGGTAGCCTCTGCTGAATAAAAAATTTCACTTTTAATTTTATTAATATTTAAAATCGAGGGGTGGACCGCGACCTAAAATCGTGTACACCTATTTCCGCTTCCACTTTTATTTTCAAGTAGAAGACAATAGAATACAATAGATTATCTAATGAATTCCAAAATAATTCCAAAGACGGTGTACACCTAATTCCAATCGCGGTTCACCCCTCGTTTAAAATTATTTAAAATTAATTTATTTTTATTTTTCTTTGTCATTAATTAGAGGTAAATTATGGATTTGGAGTAGGCTAAAAACCCAGAATATATAAATTAGAGAAGTGACATTGTTTAATCTAAGAATAATATAAGAGGACTTATAGGAAGTAAAAATAAAAGCGCGTATTTAGGAATTGGGATTGAGAAATCCCCACTAACCCTGTGTTTATTTAAGCTATTGACTAATGTGAAGCAATAAATTAGTGTATATATATCGAGATGACTGATATATTTCAAAAGGTCATAAATAATCGAATTCAAACACGTGGGATTATTTGAATCCCTGAGTAATTGATTAAACATACCTTTGACTATCAAATGCTTATAAACCAATTTCTTAAAAATTATATTAAAAAGTCGCCCCATGCCTTAGAATAGGTGAAGTATTTTTGAAATCTTCTAAAACGAGTGTTTTTATAGTTAGAGTGCAACTTTTCAATAAAAAATTTGTTTTGTGATTTATTAATATCAAAAAAATGTTTCGAAATCCATTGGATCTGAACAAGGGGTGAACCGCGATTGGAATTAGGTGTACACCGTCTTTGGAATTATATGGAATTACTTTGGAATTCATTAGATAATCTATCGTCATCTATTGTCTTCTACTTGGAAATAAAAGTGGAAGTAGGTGTACACAATTTTAGGTCGCGGTTCACTCCTCGGATCTGAATGAGGTCGTGATAACTCAAAATCGATATATCTTAGAGATATGATATTTAATGCTACAGTTTAGATATCACAGCGCGGTTTGGGTTTAAATCGGCTAATCGCAATTATCTCATTACACTTCCAGAGGTTTTAGGTGTTTCCTTTTTCTCAAAAAATAAATAAAAACTAACGATTTTTTTACCATTTCTCAATGATATACATATATGTTTATTTATAAGGAGAAGATAACCTCAATGATTTCTTCTTATAAATCGAAACATCCAACTCTACTACTCTCGGCAAACTAAATATATTGAATTTTTTTTTTTTTAATTTTCAACATTTAATAAATGTTGTTATAATTAATTGTTCTTTGTTATATAGTAATCTTATTTTGATCATAAGCTACTCGATACTCTTGGCAGGCTTCTCAGATATAATCAGAAAAAAAATCGAATTCTTATATAGGGAGCTAATTAGCAGAAATTTGACAAGTTTGTGTTAATAAACTCTACCTCTATGCCAAGTTCAACTTAGTTCAAACTGTTTGATCGCTGATTGATAAAAAATTGCTAAATCGTCAAAATTTCCAAGAGTGTTTTTCCTTTGTTTTATTATATATTATTATAATATAAGTTTAATTATTTCATATTTACATTAACTAATCTATTCTTTAATAAATTTTCATTTTTACTTTACCATTTTACTTAAAAGGATATAACTGATTAGGACAGGAATTAGCGAAAAAAGAACAACCCTTATTAGGAAATAAAATCACAACTCGCGGAGGAAGAAAATAGTGCGTTATCTCTCAAGCAATCTATTGAGACTAAAACCAGATGAAAATGCGTTTTGAATATTTTCATTTATGTGAGTAAAAAATGAATAAGTTTTAATAATTTTTGGTTTGACTCATAAAAGTTTTATCACATGTTTTATAAATATCGGATCAGGTTGTCGACCCCTGTAATCTTATTTGTCTTTGATGATTAAAGTTGCAATCAATAGTAATATTTATAGGTGTGATCTAATTTGTTTAACAACGAGTTGACAATAATGTTTGCATCAATTTGACAATATTATTCACGAATATGATGAAACTTTCCTACTAATAAATAATTAAATGAGTCCTTTCTGATATCCACTTTTACGAGCGCTGATGATGTCAAGACGTAGAGTAAATATTTGCATGATAAAGAGGAATAAATCTTTTCATGAAAAACCAAGCTTTTCCTTCTATTTATGTTTACGACTTGCTTCTGACGGCAAATTACACCTCTTAACTAATACTATTAATCATCATTAATTTTATTACTAGGCACGCTCGTCTTTGGAAATATCTGTTACATGCAGAAAAATATTTTTAGAGCATGGTCTTTCTGTCTATGTTTGTGTCTGTATGGATTCCGAATAGAAAGTCATAGAATGTTCTTTCTGGTGCCAAAGTGTTTGTGTTTCCAAGCCGAGGAATTGAAATAGAAAAATACTTATTAGTTAATAAAATCACAACTTGCCCAGGAGAGTTATGTGAACTACGAATCTGTAAATGTTTAAAATATTACCCAGTTCAAAAATAGGATCGAAAGCTTATGTATAGAAATAAATTATATTCCTTGTCATAAAATAAGCGTTGCCCTAATAAATTAAAGCAATATCGTTTTTATAACTAAAACAAATAATTTATAGCTGCTACACAGGTGAAGGAGTAATCCATGAAATTTTTGAGAGAATCATAAAAAAAATAAAGAGAACAGTGGAGGATTAAAAATAATATACTTGGGAGATTGATGGTTAATGTTTACTCATTTTATTTTTTGTTGACAGCAGCTGGTCATGATGGCGAAAACGAGAGCTTGTTAAAATTAACCTGCCCTTGACATATTCATAATAGATGGGACCAGATTAGCGAATGAGGGATGGTAGGCGATAATAAGCTTTAAAAAAATTGAATTTTTAAAAAATGTACTATGACTGGGTAGGATTAGAGAAAAGAGAAAGAGAAAGAGTAGCTGAGATGATAGGGCGCACTTTAGGGTTAATGACGGAGAGAAATAGTGTGAAATAAATTGACACTTTCTGATGTGGCCATCCACTTGACTTTATCATACAACCTGGCTCCTCACTTATATTTATTATAAATATTTATAATCATGTAGGGGAGGTTGGTTTTTGCATCTTTAGATTACTGGGGGCCCACTTATTATGTATATAACATTTGGTTGAGTTTGGTACAAGGGCCTATATTTTCATTTTTGACCATACGCCCCCCTATATTTTGGGTGGTTAGTATTTGCATTTTTATTCTTCTGGGATCCCACTGATTATGTATTCAAAATTTGGTTGAGTTTGGTACAAGGGCTTAGATTTCAAATTTTTGCCCCCCCCCCTCTGCCCACCTTAATTTTGGGTCGATATGTACCAAAATCTAATCAGCTCTTAATCTCAATGCACCAAAACTGCGTGCGAAATTTGGTTTTGATATTCACACTAGTTTTTGAGCTAGCTCGTCCACAAAAATTTGGTAACTCACATACTAACAGAATAACAGACATTTTGACAAAACAATTATTATCTCGAAAAATATAATTTTTCATTGTTCACCTATTAGGGCTTTTTTGTAGACCGAAATGCCATGGTTTCGCCTAATTTTTTAACCAAAATAGTTTCAGACGTTTTTGTGATATTTCGAAAAAATAAGCAAAAAAAACACTTTTTTTCATGCACGATTACAATACTTAACCATACCCTGTATGGTAAAGTAAAAAAGAGGGTGAAATTCGAAAGAAAAGGGGAAGCGAAAGAGCTAGATTATCCCTAGATGCCTAGATAATGATGAATATGGGATGAGGAAGTATTGGAGATAGAATTTAGTTAAATTCATGCAAGTGGTTGCGTCAAATTAGTCTTAAGACTGTATAATTGTTTATGCTATAAAGATGATGAAAAAGTTTCATTTAAGACAGTCAAAATAAATAAATACAATTATGAAGATTCAAAGTTTCGGAACTACTATATCCAAACATGCATAATAATAAAATACGGGCCTGGGTCCCTCAACTAGGGTTTCATAGAGGGGTGAACAGTCTACAAGAATAATTTACAGACTAAGAGCGCTTGAAACAAATTCTAATATTACTTGGTTTTGTAAACAAGAGTATATCATCATCATTGAGTATACAGTCCTAAGACTGGTTTGATGCAACAATCCGTCTCCACTCGACTCTGTCCTCCGCCAGCTGTTTAACCTCTCTAAATGTCTGGCATCCCATATCCCCAATTATTTGGTTGAAATATTCTAATCTGGGTCTTCCCCTTCCCTTTTCTTTCCCACCTCCCCCTCCAAGATATCCCTAAGCAGTCCCCCATGTCTCAGTGTGTGCCCCATCATCTGACCTCTTCTCTTCTTCAGACTCTTCCACAAGGTTCTTCTTTCTCCGATTTTTCCAAGAACTTCTTCATTTGTAATTTTATCCATCCATTTGATATTCATCATTCTTCTGTAGCACCACATTTCGAAAGCCTCCAATCTCTTTCTCTCCGCTTTTCCAATTGTCCAGGTTTCACACCCGTACATGGCTATGCTCCATACATATGTCTTCAATAGCAACTTTCTGTTTGCTAAGCTGATTGAGGAGGAGCATAGTAGTTTTTGTTTTGAATTAAACCCCATTTTTGCTTGGGCAATTCTTGATTTAATTTCGTTTTTGCTCCTCCCATCCCATGTTATTTTACTTCCTAGGTAGCGGAATTCCTTAACTCCTTCTAGGTTTTCTTGGTTAATTTTGATGCATTCCTGTCTCGTTTGTTCTTTTTTTGTACATACTAGGACCTTGGTTTTATTCTTGTTTACTTTCATTTTGATTTCTTCTATTAGGATTTGGTTAATTCCATTCAAGGCGTCCTCTAATTCTTTTTTATTGCTTCCTAGAAGGGCAATGTCATCGGCAAATCTTAACATAGCGATCTTTTGACCTTGGATTTCTATACCTGTATCAATTTTGTCTTTGAATTCTTTAATCGCTTCTTCTATGTATAAGTTGAAAATCATGGGTGACAGCACACATCCTTGTCTTACACCTTTTTTTATTTTGGCTTCTCTTTGTTCATCACCAATATTTATAATTGCCGTCTGGTTTTGATATAGATTGTAGATTAGTCTTCTCTCTCTGAATTTTATTCCCGCCTGTTTTAATATTTTAAACATAATTTCCCAATTGACGTTATCGAATGCTTTTTCTAGGTCTATGAATCCGATGTAGACAGATTCTTCCCTGATAAAAGCCCTTTCTATTATTAGTCTAAGAGAGAATTGCTTCTCGGGTGCCTCTGTTTCTTCTAAAGCCGAACTGGTCTTCCCCAGATTTTCTTCAACTCTTTGTTCTATTCTTCTTTGGATTATTTTGGTTAGGATTTTGGAGGCATGTGAGGTTAGGCTAATGGTCCTGAAATTTTCACATTTATCCGCGCCTGTCTTTTTGGGAAGTGTGACTATTTTGTTTTTTCGAAATCTTTTGGGATGATTCCCAATTTATAGATTTTGCTAATTAGTTCAAAAAGTTTGTCACGTGCCTTTTCTCCAGAGTTCTTTAGGATTTCAGCTTGTATATTGTCTATTCCGGGTGCTCTATTATTTTTAGTTCCTTCAAAGCTGTCTCGAATTCTGACCTGAGTATGGGGTCTCCTAATTCGTTTTCGTCCACAGATTCTTCTTCTTCTATTGGGTTCATTGTTTTTCTTCTCCATAGAGTTCTTCTAGGTGTTCCTTCCATCTATTTGCCTGTTCGTTTTCGTTTAGAATAATGTGGCCTCCTTTATCTCTTATGTTCTTGCTTTTTGGCTTGTCTTCTTGAAAATTTCTTTTATTGCTCCTATAGGCTACATCAACTTTTCCCAATACTAGATTTTCGTTGACTTCTTTACATTTTTCTTGGAATCATTTTTTCTTTTGCTTTTCTACATTCTCTTATAACTTTCCATCTTAATTTTTTATATGTTTCTTTCCCTTCTTCGTCTTTTCTGTTCTTAAATTTTCTTCGTTCGTCAATCAGTTGCAGTATTTCGTCTGTTACCCATGGCTTTTTAATTTCGTTTTTCTTTGATTGAAGGACTTCGTTGGCTGTTTCGGTCAGGCTTGATTTCATGTCATTCCATTCTTGTTCGATTTCATCTTCTTTATTATTTGTGTGTGTTTTTTCTTCCAGTTTCTTATTCATTACGTTTTCGAAGAGTTTTTGGGTTTCCTTATTTTTTAATTTAGATATATCCCAGTTTTTTCGCGACCGCCCTTTTTTATTAGTTTTTAAATTTTAGTTGGCATTTCATCGCAATTAGATTGTGATCACTAGATATATCAGCCCCAGGATAACTTTTGCAGTCCTTTAATTGATTTCTGAATCTTTGTCTGACTAATATGTAATCTATTTGAAATCTCCCCTTGTCTAACGGCATTTTCCACGTGTAGATCCTTCTTGGATGGTGTTGGAAGAGTGTGTTTGCTACTACTAGACTGTGCTTACTGCAAAATTCAATTAATCTTTCGCCCCTTTCATATTCCTATTTCCTAGAATCGTGTCTTTCGCCCACCACTTTTCCTTCTTTGCTCTTCCTACTCTTGTATTCCAATCCCCCATAATTATTAAATTTTCATCCCCTTTAACGCGTTTCATCAGGTTTTCAATTTGTTGCACATTTCTTCTATATCTTGACCTCATATGATGTAGTAGGCATGTATACCTGAATTATCACAGTATCTTTCGGTTTCGGAATCCACTGTAATTGCAATAACCTTCGCTTACCTTGTAGATAATTTCTACCCTTTGCCTCATTTTTTTATTCAGCAATAATGCCCACTCCTGCCCTCCCATTCTGCCCCCCCGTGTGAATGATTCTGCCATGTTTTTCGAAACCAAAAATCTCCCTCTTCTGGATATCTCATTTCACTAATCCCAATAATGTCCAATTTGTGTCTATCCATTTCCCGCTTTAAATTCAAGAGTATATATTTAATAGTATTTTAAAAATTATATTCAACTCCATGGGGTGCATGAATTTGTTATTCCATAATTTCGGAGGGGACTTTTTTCACAACTTAAACTAGTGTGAAATCTCTGGATTCTAACTAAATGACAAATCTGGGTTTTTAGCTCTACTAGTCAGGACTGTGATACTATTGAGAGGGAGATAAGTATCGAAGATATCTTTGACTTGCATCCAGCCCATAAAATCTTTATTTTCTTTTTCTTTTCACAATGGGGGGGGGATAATCCAGTCTACACCTTCTTAGTATACTCCTTCTCGCATCAATATTATAAAAAAAAAAAAAATGATTTTGGAGTCATTTCTAAATGAATATGTCATTATGACTTTGAAAAACGTCTAAACATAGACCTAAAGCTGGAATTAAGTTAATAGCTTATGAATGAATCTAAAATAAAATTATATACATTATTCAAAGCAAGAAGCAAGAAATAATATTGTACTGATTGACAACTTCTGAGAGACACCATTGGGAACTCCCTTAAAAAGAAAATCGAATATCTGGTAACTTGAATTGGGGTGGATAGCAGCCTCAACCCTCATATTTCAAAGATGTCAAAAAACATTTGACAAGTGAGATTTTTGAATTTAATAAAAATTTAGCATATAGACAGACAGGTAAACAAATGGGGCCATAAGTTAGTGTTAGAAGTCAATGAAATTGCATAAGGACTAATTATTAATGCTCAAGATAACCTATTTTTCGAACAAATTCTACCAAATTATTTGATTAAATTTAGTATGCTAAATTCTAATTTGTATACCTTTAGTCCAACGGATATCCTTAAAAAACACCTAAAAAAGAAAACCTAGATTTATGAGAGAAGTTCAAGTCAAACTGGCTGCAATTTGACATAACTATTTAGAATCCAATCTTAAGTCGAACTCTAGTCAAGTTAACTGGAGAATATATAAACAGGCCCCACATGATGTTGTTAGTTAAGTTTCAAATTTCAATATGACATCATTTCGTGGGGAGTCTTGATCAGGTCTCTTAGAATAATTACAAATGCATGTAAATTTAATCGTTGATGTAAAAATGTTTCAAATAAAATTAAAATTTTTTTCACTTTTATAACAATAACCGTTATATACAGTTGTATTGATTTTAAGAGACATGGTGAAGCGACCGCGACCTAAAATTCTGTACACCTACTTCCACTTTCATTTCTAATTTGAAGACAATAGATTATCTAATGAATTCCAAAGTAATTCCAAATAATTCCAAAGACTGTGTACACCCAATTCCAATCGCGGTTCACCCCTCGTGGTGAAGTTTGAATACAAATGGAGGAAAGTAGAATATATTCGAAAGTAAGCATTGCTATTGTCCAAATGGCGAAGAATGTTAAATTTGAAAGATTCATTTCAAATTCCAATATGATCTGTAACTCGGAAAACTCTGAAGTAAAATGGGGTAAAAAATATGAAACTCATTAGTAATTAATAATAAGGCCCTCTTTGGAAAGATAAAAATAAAAGAATTAGAAATGAACATGGCATGGAAGAAAAAATATCGCCACATTCAACTCGGGATCCCATGGTCGCTAATCTACGTAATCACAAAATATGAGTCCATGGGAGATTAATTATCATCTAATGTAAAATTAATGAGAGCATCTCACCAAAAGAACCTAATTTTAGTCCTATAGAGATTAAAATAGACATAATTTAAATATAAATTTCAAAGTGATAAACCTGGAAGATTGGAAATCTAAAAAGCCACCTGTGGAATACTTTTAATGATGATCAAACATTGACACTACATAAATTTCAACTCTAATCAAACAACATCCGATGGCAAGGAAAATTATAATAATTATTATTAAAACAAACGTTCAAGCTTAATGAGTAACAGCAGTTTTAAATGTATGGAATAGTTCAATTGGATCTTAATGTTTTGGTGATGTTTTATTATGTAATAAATAATCAGATTCAGGTATATAAAAAAATAATAATACATATTAAAATTAACATAGAATTTGCCGTCAAGCACAGTATTTTATAAGGAACAAATAAAATTAGTAATGAAGCTGTTGAAGCTTTTATTTTTGTGATTAATTTGATTAAAGTTTGAATTGGAGTGGGTGCTCATACTTGAGAACGATCGCAGAATAAGTTGATCGAAACGTTGTATTTATATTGTAATTATTTGTTTCAATAAATAATTATAAATTAATCATGTGTGATTTAAATAAAAATTCAAACTTTAAACAAATTAAAGAGTGTGTATTGAAGTTAATATAAATATAATAAACCCTCAAATTTGCAGATGAAATTATCTGTCCGTGAATATAAAGATTAACCCCTGTTGATTTAACCGCTCGTAAACATAGTATGAAGATTTCAGAAAAATATTTATTTGAAAAAAAATTAAAATGTATTGCAATTTGATTGCAGAATTGTTTATTAAAGTTTGAAAACTACGATGACTAGAGAAGTGCATTTACATTTAAAATTCAAACACCACTTATTTATTGATCATCTGAAACTACTTGGGGAAGAAAATTGAAATTTGGCATGAAGGTTACTTTTAAATCGTACCTAAAAGCTTGGTAAGAACAGTTTTTTAAAAAATTCAAATTATAAAGGGTCGAAAAAAAAGAAACCCCCTCGAAAATCACGGTTTCGTCAAAATTTCTCCGAAACTTCTGCCAATAGCTAGAAAAAAGATGTAAATGCTTGCTAAGAACAATTTTGCAAAGGTAAGGTGCTTCGGAGTTAGTTTATTATATAAATATACAAGAGGTCGGTACATGATAAACTAAGGTGGTGAGTTTAATTGAGGTGTTTTGAAAAATATTAATATCATACAGTTTGAACTCAAAGCGTTTTTTGCCTATATATATATAAAAGAAAACTTAACAACTCATTAATTACACGACGAACTTATTATTCCCGACACAGGGCTTGATTGATCAAAGCATGAGTAATTAAATACTCATTAAAGGAAACCCCAAAATTATCAATCAACCTTGCATTCTTTCTTCATAAAGAAATAAATTCAAACTAAAATTTTATTAATTATCCATAAATATTTAAAATTAGTCTGAAGATGAAGCCAAAATATAGACTCCGATAAATATAAAATAAAACTTAATTAAAAATTAATTAGGAATTGTGTTTTAATACGAATACTTTCGAAGCAGAGAAAACAATTTATAATTATTAGGTACCCTTGACAGGCACTCGAATTTCGATCGCAGCTAAGAGTGTCAAATATCTTTAAGATAACTTTGATTATATGCCAGAAGGGCGGTCGTTTCCTCTTCGGAAATCGAACCCAAGTGCAAAAAACGAGCAATAGAGAAAAAAATTGAAAATAACCTCTAGCAACATAAATACCAGCTAAATAGTCCAAGTTCTACATATCTTCATCATGAAATTCAAAATTAATTTTACGATAAAGATGAGAAAATTGTTTGCTGAAATTTTGTTATATTGTTAGATGGTGTTTTATAGCAGAGGTGATTTCTCTCAAAGGATGACCGATAGTTCTTCTGCCTCAGAGTCAAACTTACATATTTATTTATTAAGATCTTTGTTAACTTTTATAGATTACTAGCTGACGACCGGGCCTTCG
>JALMQS010000211.1:55940-152786 GCA_024734495.1 Forficula auricularia
ACGCCAGCTCAACTTATACAGATTAAAAAAGTATATTCATTGATCTATTCTCGGGTAGGAAAAATTGTTTAAAAATCCATATGAAAAGTAACGATGATTCTTGAAATGAAACTCGATTCTACTGTTGCTTGCTGATTTCTTTCATTTCACCTACTCTTGAGATTGACAAAATTTTTGTTCATAAAAAGTCAATGAAAATTAAATTGGCTGGAAGGAAAGTACACTGCTGTTCGCTCCTAGTACCCGGATACAAATTTTAAAAATTTTAAGAAAATCAATGCTTAACGCTTGATTTCAAGGCTCCAATTGGGTCGCTATAATGTTGCTTCAACGCCAGCTCAACTTATACAGATTAAAAAAGTATATTCATTGATCTATTCTCGGGTAGGAAAAATTGTTTAAAAATCCATATGAAAAGTAACGATGATTCTTGAAATGAAACTCGATTCTACTGTTGCTTGCTGATTTCTTTCATTTCACCTACTCTTGAGATTGACAAAATTTTTGTTCATAAAAAGTCAATGAAAATTAAATTGGCGGTAAGGAAAGTACACTGCTGTTCGCTCCTGGTACCCGGATACAAATTTTAAAAATTTTAAGAAAATCAATGCTTAACGCTTGATTTTCAAGGCTCCAATTGGGTCGCTATAATGTTGCTTCAACGCCAGCTCAACTTATACAGATTAAAAAAGTATATTCATTGATCTATTCTCGGGTAGGAAAAATTGTTTAAAAATCCATATGAAAAGTAACGATGATTCTTGAAATGAAACTCGATTCTACTGTTGCTTGCTGATTTCTTTCATTTCACCTACTCTTGAGATTGACAAAATTTTTGTTCATAAAAAGTCAATGAAAATTAAATTGGCGGTAAGGAAAGTACACTGCTGTTCGCTCCTGGTACCCGGATACAAATTTTAAAAATTTTAAAAAAATCAATGCTTAACGCTTGATTTCAAAGCTCCAATTGGGTCGCTATAATGTTGCTTCAACGCCAGCTCAACTTATACAGATTAAATAAACTGCAACGGATCGTTGCTAAACTTTATCCAAATTCATTTGAAATATTAATATGTTTGTTCCTTTATTATTAATCAGATATCACTTGCAATTTGTAGTTCATATTGACATTAATTCAAAAATAATTCTCATTTAAGAGTCGAGGAATAACCATTCCACATTGGATTTTTGACATTTCGGTTATTATTGTAACCATTGCTGAAGACATAGAGGAATCGACTTAAAATCAAAAATAGCCATCGATTCTCATCTAATACTTGAGGAATAACAATTCTACATTAGGTTTTTGACGTTTCGATTATTATTGGTAACCATTGCTGAAGGCATGGAGGAATCGACATAAAATCAAAAATAACGATCGATTCTTATCTAATACTAGAGGAATAACCTTATTGCATTCCATTTTTGATGTTTTGACTATTAATGGAAACCTCTACTGAAAATGTGGAAGAATCGACTTAAAATCAAAAAGACTAAATTCTTTTATGGCAAACAACTCAAGCTTGAGTTGTTTACCATAAAAGAATTTAGTCTTTTTGATTTTAAGTCGATTCTTCCACATTTTCAGTAGAGGTTTCCATTAATAGTCAAAACATCAAAAATGGAATTCAATAAGGTTATTCCTCTAGTATTAGATAAGAATCGATCGTTATTTTTGATTTTATGTCGATTCCTCCATGCCTTCAGCAATGGTTACCAATAATAATCGAAACGTCAAAAACCTAATGTAGAATTGTTATTCCTCAAGTATTAGATGAGAATCGATGGCTATTTTTGATTTTAAGTCGATTCCTCTATGTCTTCAGCAATGGTTACAATAATAACCGAAATGTCAAAAATCCAATATAGAATGGTTATTCCTCAAGTATTAGATGAGAATCAATCGCTATTTTTGGTTTAAAGTCGATTTCTCTATGTCTTCAGCAATGGTTACCAATAAAAACCGAAACGCCAAAAATCCAATATAGAATGGATATTTCTCAAGTATTAGATGAGAATCAATCGCTATTTTTTATTTTAAGTCGATTCCTCCATGTCTTCAGCAATGGTTACTAATAAAAACCGAAACGTCAAAAATCCAATATAGAATGATTATTCCTCAAGTACTAGATGAGAATCAATCGCTATTTTTGGTTTAAAGTCGATTTCTCAATGTCTTCAGCAATGGTTACTAATAAAAACCGAAACGTCAAAAATCCAATATAGAATGATTATTCCTCAAGTACTAGATGAGAATCAATCGCTATTTTTGGTTTAAAATCGATTTCTCTATGTCTTCAGCAATTGTTACTAATAAAAACCGAAACGTCAAAAATCCAATATAGAATGATTATTCCTCAAGTACTAGATGAGAATCAATCGCTATTTTTGGTTTAAAATCGATTTCTCTATGTCTTCAGCAATGGTTACTAATAAAAACCGAAACGTCAAAAATCCAATATAGAATGATTATTCCTCGAGTACTAGATGAGAATCAATCGCTATTTTTGGTTTAAAATCGATTTCTCTGTCTTCAGCAAAGGTAACGGATAAGAAAACAACGCAGTTGCTATGGTTACTCATAAAAATTCCTCCCAAATTTTTAGCATTTCACAGAGAGAAGCCTATCCATTCTTACTTAAGCAAGGCTAAATGAGCTATATTAAAACTTTCAAATGAATAAATTTTAAAGAATTTAAAAAATTAAAAAAAGTAACATCTTACTCTAGAGTAAAGTACTTTAAAATATAATTTTACTAAAAACTTTATTTAACCTTTTTTGTGGTCCCCAAGGTACTTAATTAGGATATTAAATTTCATCAAAATTGGTTAAGTCATTTTCAAGATATTTAGAAAAAACTAAAAAAGTACTGAAATAAAGTACTAATGTTTGTGGACCGATATGTACCAAAAACTAATCAGCGCTTCATTTTGTTAAACTAATGGTAGGTTTTCAATTTCATTTCAATCGGTGCAACGGTGTGGAAAAAATCGTGGGCCAAAAAAACGATAACATACATACATCCATCCATACGCACGCACTAAATGAAAAAATCGCACTTTTTGGCCTCTCGACGAGACCCCATGTAATTTTTGGCAAAACCGCCACGTGCTAATATTCAACCTAATTGAATACTACAATTTGTGACTTTAATTGAGTCCATGGGTTCCGTAGTCTTTACCTGAGGACCCTTTGAAGCCACGCTTGCCCCGAGAGCGATTACAATACTTTACCCATGCTTTGCATTGGATAAAGTAAAAAGTATATTCATTGATCTATTCTCGGGTAGGAAAAATTGTTTAAAAATCCATATGAAAAGTAACGATGATTCTTGAAATGAAACTCGATTCTACTGTTGCTTGCTGATTTCTTTCATTTCACCTACTCTTGAGATTGACAAAATTTTTGTTCATAAAAAGTCAATGAAAATTAAATTGGCTGGAAGGAAATTACACTGCTGTTCGCTCCTGGTACCCGGATACAAATTTTAAAAATTTTAAGAAAATCAATGCTTAACGCTTGATTTCAAGGCTCCAATTTGGTCGCTATAATGTTGCTTCAACGCCAGCTCAACTTATACAGATTAAAAAAGTATATTCATTGATCTATTCTCGGGTAGGAAAAATTGTTTAAAAATCCATATGAAAAGTAACGATGATTCTTGAAATGAAATCCCGATTCTACTGTTGCTTGCTGATTTCTTTCATTTCACCTACTCTTGAGATTGACAAAATTTTTGTTCATAAAAAGTCAATGAAAATTAAATTGGCGGTAAGGAAAGTACACTGCTGTTCGCTCCTGGTACCCGGATACAAATTTTAAAAATTTAAAAAAATCAACAAGCTTAACGCTTGATTTCAAGGCTCCAATTGGGTCGCTATAATGTTGCTTCAACGCTACCAACTTATACAGATTAAAAAAAGTATATTCATTGATCTATTCTCGGGTAGGAAAAATTGTTTAAAAATCCATATGAAAAGTAACGATGATTCTTGAAATGAAACTCGATTCTACTGTTGCTTGCTGATTTCTTTCATTTCACCTACTCTTGAGATTGACAAAATTTTTGTTCATAAAAAGCGTCGAAAATTAAATTGGCTGGAAGGAAATTACACTGCTGTTCGCTCCTGGTACCCGGATACAAATTTTAAAATTTTAAGAAAATCAATGCTTAACGCTTGATTTCAAGGCTCCAATTTGGTCGCTATAATGTTGCTTCCAACGCCTAACTTTATACAGATTAAAAAGTATATTCATTGATCTATTCTCGGGTAGGAAAAATTGTTTAAAAATCCATATGAAAAGTAACGAGCGATTCTTGAAATGAAACTCGATTCTACTGTTGCTTGCTGATTTCTTTCATTTCACGTACTCTTGAGATTGACAAAATTTTGTCTATAAAAAGTCAATGAAAATTAAATTGGCGGTAAGGAAAGTACACTGCTGTTCGCTCCTGTACCCGGATACAAAATTTTAAAAATTTTAAAAAATCAATGCTTAACGCTTGATTTCAAGGCTCCAATTGGGTCGCTATAATGTTGCTTCAACGCCAGCTCAACTTATACAGATTAAAAAATATATTCATTGATCTATTCTCGGGTAGGAAAAATTGTTTAAAAATCCATATGAAAAGTAACGATGATTCTTGAAATGAAACTCGATTCTACTGTTGCTTGCTGATTTCTTTCATTTCACCAACTCTGGAGATTGACAAAATTTTTGTTCATAAAAAGTCAATGAAAATTAAATTGGCTGGAAGGAAAGTACACTGCTGTTCGCTCCTGGTACCCGGATACAAATTTTAAAAATTTTAAGAAAATCAATGCTTAACGCTTTGATTTCTGCTGCTCCAATTGGGTCGCTATAATGTTGCTTCAACGCCAGCTCAACTTATACAGATTAAAAAAGTATATTCATTGATCTATTCTTTGGGTAGGAAAATTGTTTAAAATCCATATGAAAAGTAACGATGACTTTGAAATGAAACTCGATTCTACTGTTGCTTGCTGATTTCTTTCATTTCACCTACTCTTGAGATTGACAAAATTTTTGTTCATAAAAAGTCAATGAAAATTAAATTGGCTGGAAGTACACTGCTATTCCCTCCTGGTACTCCGATACAAATTTTAAAATTTTAAGAAAATCAATGCTTAACGCTTGATTTCGCTCCAATTGGGTCGCTATAATGTTGCTTCAACGCCAGCTCAACTTATACAGATTAAAAAAATATTTTCATTGATCTACTTCGGGTAGGAAAAATTGTTTAAAAAAATCCATATGAAAAGTAACGATGATTCTTGAAATGAAAACCTCGATTCTACTGTTGCTTGCTGATTTCTTTCATTTCACCTACTCTTGAGATTGACAAAATTTTTGTTCATAAAAAGTCAATGAAAATTAAATTGGCTGGAAGGAAAGTACACTGCTCTTCGCTCCTGGTACCCGGATACAAATTTTAAAAATTTTAAGAAAATCAATACTTAACGCTTGATTTCAAGGCTCCAATTGGGTCGCTATAATTTTGCTTCAACGCCAGCTCAACTTATACAGATTAAAAAAATATATTCATTGATCTATTCTCGGGTAGGAAAAATTGTTTAAAAATCCATATGAAAAGTAACGATGATTCTTGAAATGAAACTCGATTCTACTGTTGCTTGCTGATTTCTTTCATTTCACCTACTCTTGAGATTGACAAAATTTTTGTTCATAAAAAGTCAATGAAAATTAAATTGGCGGTAAGGAAAGTACACTGCTGTTCGCTCCTGGTACCCGGATACAAATTTTAAAAATTTTAAAAAAATCAATGCTTAACGCTTGATTTCAAGGCTCCAATTGGGTCGCTATAATGTTGCTTCAACGCCAGCTCAACTTATACAGATTAAAAAAGTATATTCATTGATCTATTCTCGGGTAGGAAAAATTGTTTAAAAATCCATATGAAAAGTAACGATGATTCTTGAAATGAAACTCGATTCTACTGTTGCTTGCTGATTTCTTTCATTTCACCTACTCTTGAGATTGACAAAATTTTTGTTCATAAAAAGTCAATGAAAATTAAATTGGCTGGAAGGAAATTACACTGCTGTTCGCTCCTGGTAGAATAACTTCGCATCTGACGGAATGTATACAAATATAAGAAGGAAGTATTTGGCTGCCAAATGTAATTTTAATTGAATTCGTTGGTATTAGTTGAGGATTATTATTATCTTTGGAATTCAACAAACGGTTCATCCTCTCCGCTTTAAGAATTTTATAAGGAGAAGTGCAGAAGCAATTTTCTAGGAAATCATTTGCATCTAATTCCTGAGGATAGTTTCTAACTACTCCTATTCTAGTAGTAAAAAATAAGGGAATATATCCGGTGTATTCAGAATTTTCCAATATGGGGTCTTTAATGAATGCATTTGCATCAGTTGAGGTATGGAACTGGATTCGAATTTTGAATTTGTTTATTTGTGAGATTCCAAGGATTGAGTGGTTGAATTTATTCATATTTTGGTAAATAAATTTACCAAACACCATTGGGTGGATAGGTTTAGATATTGTTTTGGATTTGATTTCATCAATATCTCCAAGTAGAGTAACTTCATCTATGAGAATTTCATTTCCATCTTTATCGATAAAATATTTAATTGTGATTTTTTTTCTAAGAAAATGAAAAATGGTCCAGTATCGGTATTTCGATATTCATTATCACAAAAATCTATTATAGAGTTACGATACCCTGAGGGGGAGACCCCTCAGGGCATTTCATTTTTATGAATGTCTTCTTCTATACAAGAATAGATTATATAGGTAAAACAAACACAAATAAATGATTATTATTATAAAAATAAAAAGTAAGCAAGAGGTATGCTTATCTGCGTGCTATCGCTCCGCTGCCAAAGATCTTAGTCCAGAAATAAAGAGAAACACTTTGATAATATTGGATGCCTCTAGCCAGGACCGTTCGCATTGACGGCTCTTAGCAGGCAGTGTAATTTCCTTCCAGCCAATTTAATTTTCATTGACTTTTTATGAACAAAAATTTTGTCAATCTCAAGAGTAGGTGAAATGAAAGAAATCAGCAAGCAACAGTAGAATCGAGTTTCATTTCAAGAATCATCGTTACTTTTTAAACGACTTCAAAAAAGGAGGAGGTTCTCTATTCGATTGAATTTTTTTTTTTTTTTTTTTTTTTTTTTTTGTGCCTATGTTACCTCATATCTCCGCCAATTGTCAACCGATTTTGAAAATTTTTTTTGCATTGGGTCCAGTCTAGCTTCCGATTGGTCCCATTTTTTTTTCGATTTTTTTTCATAGGTATTAGACCTTTTTTATTAGGTTTGTTTGGGCTTGTTTAGACCTAACTCTCTTTGGTTTATGAACCGATTTCGATGGATTTCTTTTTTTATCCGAAAGGGGGTGTCTTAGGGATGGTGTCATATTAATTTGGTCAAGTTCTGATGATATAAATCACTGGTAATAACATCACTAAAAAGAAGAGAAAAATAAAAACTTTTAAAGAAAAAAATAAAAACCGACTTCAAAAATTAAGTGCAACAAATATAAAAATACACTAAAAGGTATGTACCGACCATTATCTTATTTAAGAGTACAGCATAAACGACCGAGGTATTAACACGAAATTACTTTTTGAAGTCTGGTGCCATATATCATATACCTTTTATGAATCGCACTCGCCGGATCTTACTTAGTACGTTTGGCGGTGTTCGCTCGCTTATAAGGTATAGTTTGTTTGGCACCGACTTTAAAAGTAATTTCGTGTTAATATTTCGTCGTTTAGTTGTAACTAAATAAGATAATAATTATTTTATACCTTTTAGTGTATTTTTATATTTGTTGCACTTAATTTTTTGAAGTCGGTTTTTATTTTTTTCTTAAAAATTTTTATCATATGGATTTTTAAACAATTTTTCCTACCCGAGAATAGATCAATGAATATACTTTTTTAATCTGTATAAGTTGAGCTGGCGTTGAAGCAACATTATAGCGACCCAATTGGAGCCTTGAAATCAAGCGTTAAGCATTGATTTTTTTAAAATTTTTAAAATTTGTATCCGGGTACCAGGAGCGAACAGCAGTGTACTTTCCTTACCGCCAATTTAATTTTCATTGACTTTTTATGAACAAAAATTTTGTCAATCTCAAGAGTAGGTGAAATGAAAGAAATCAGCAAGCAACAGTAGAATCGAGTTTCATTTCAAGAATCATCGTTACTTTTCATATGGATTTTTAAACAATTTTTCCTACCCGAGAATAGATCAATGAATATACTTTTTTAATCTGTATAAGTTGAGCTGGCGTTGAAGCAACATTATAGCGACCAAATTGGAGCCTTGAAATCAAGCGTTAAGCATTGATTTTCTTAAAATTTTTAAAATTTGTATCCGGGTACCAGGAGCGAACAGCAGTGTACTTTCCTTCCAGCCAATTTAATTTTCATTGACTTTTTATGAACAAAAATTTTGTCAATCTCAAGAGTAGGTGAAATGAAAGAAATCAGCAAGCAACAGTAGAATCGAGTTTCATTTCAAGAATCATCGTTACTTTTCATATGGATTTTTAAACAATTTTTCCTACCCGAGAATAGATCAATGAATATACTTTTTTTAATCTGTATAAGTTGAGCTGGCGTTGAAGCAACATTATAGCGACCCAATTGAGCCTTGAAATCAAGCGTTAAGCATTGATTTTTTTAAAATTTTTAAAATTTGTATCCGGGTACCAGGAGCGAACAGCAGTGTACTTTCCTTACCGCCAATTTAATTTTTCATTGACTTTTTATGAACAAAAATTTTGTCAATCTCAAGAGTAGGTGAAATGAAAGAAATCAGCAAGCAACAGTAGAATCGAGTTTCATTTCAAGAATCATCGTTACTTTTCATATGGATTTTTAAACAATTTTTCCTACCCGAGAATAGATCAATGAATATATTTTTTTAATCTGTATAAGTTGAGCTGGCGTTGAAGCAACATTATAGCGACCCAATTGGAGCCTTGAAATCAAGCGTTAAGCATTGATTTTTTTAAAATTTTTAAAATTTGTATCCGGGTACCAGGAGCGAACAGCAGTGTACTTTCCTTACCGCCAATTTAATTTTCATTGACTTTTTATGAACAAAAATTTTGTCAATCTCAAGAGTAGGTGAAATGAAAGAAATCAGCAAGCAACAGTAGAATCGAGTTTCATTTCAAGAATCATCGTTACTTTTCATATGGATTTTTAAACAATTTTTCCTACCCGAGAATAGATCAATGAATATATTTTTAATCTGTATAAGTTGAGCTGGCGTTGAAGCAACATTATAGCGACCCAATTGGAGCCTTGAAATCAAGCGTTAAGCATTGATTTTTTTAAAATTTTTAAAATTTGTATCCGGGTACCAGGAGCGAACAGCAGTGTACTTTCCTTACCGCCAATTTAATTTTCATTGACTTTTTATGAACAAAAATTTTGTCAATCTCAAGAGTAGGTGAAATGAAAGAAATCAGCAAGCAACAGTAGAATCGCAGCAAGCAACAGTAGAATCGAGTTTCATTTCAAGAATCATCGTTACTTTTCATATGGATTTTTAAACAATTTTTCCTACCCGAGAATAGATCAATGAATATACTTTTTTAATCTGTATAAGTTGAGCTGGCGTTGAAGCAACATTATAGCGACCAAATTGGAGCCTTGAAATCAAGCGTTAAGCATTGATTTTCTTAAAATTTTTAAAATTTGTATCCGGGTACCAGGAGCGAACAGCAGTGTAATTTTTTTTTTTTTTTTTTTATTAAAATATAACCTTGTTACAGAGAACATTAGGTCATTAGGCCAAACAAAATACATAAAATTACATAAATATATATACATTACATTATGAAGAAAGTATTACAATGTTTTTTTTACAGTTCAATAAATCAAAGGATATGTAACAAACTAGATGGTAGAACATTAGTCATATATAATATAAAAATTTTATGAGATAGCTTTTTTAACAAATTATAATACATATATTTATAGTAATTACTAATAAATAATAGACAAAATCAGAGTCTGAACTCTTAGGTTAACCAATAATAAATAAATATAAAAAAGAAAAATCACAAGTTTTTACATTCTCGTCTTATTGAGATAATGAATTTATAAAACAACTTTAAATTATTCGGGTTTTCAAAGAAATATTTTAGAATAAGAAGCATATTGGTTGGATGCACCAATAATTTACCATTTGATTGAAAAAAATTTTCGACTTTATTTTTTATTCTTGCGCAACCAAGAAAGAAATGATTAAGATCACCAACCTCACCGGAATCGCACACACATAGTGGGTTCTCTCTCAAACCCATCCTATGTAAATACTGGGGGGTGATCGTGTGACCCAACCTTAAACGGATTATTTCCACAATCAGACCTCTAAACAAAGGGCAGGAATCATACCAGGGTCTACGTGGTATTTTCGGCATTATACAAAAAAGATGTCTGCCTTTGGATTGTGCAGACGACTCCCAATAGCTCTGCCAATCAACGTAAGCTCTTTTCTTAATACGATTTCTCATATCAGACTGATTATCATTAAGGTGATGAAATATCCCATTGGAGACTGCGTCCTTGGCGAGGCGATCTACAATGGAGTTATCCGAGATTCCACAGTGTCCCGGTATCCAAAGGAAATTCACTAAAATTTTTGAGCGAGATAGGATTTCGAGGTTGGAAATGATCTCCGGAATTAATGAAGGTGTATAATTACCTTTATTAAAACATTCTATTGCTTTTAGAGTGGACTTAGAGTCTGAACATATGATGTAATTTTTATCTCCAAGGGATTTGATTATATCAAGACTTTGTAGAATGGCATATTCTTCAGCTTTGTAAATAGATGTATTAATTGAGAGTCTGATCATTTTACTAAATTTATTTTTAGGGAACCAAATCGCACAACCAGTCCCTGAGTCCATCTTAGAACCATCGCAAAATATTCTAGTCATATCCGGAAAGTTTTTAGCTGTATATTCACAAAATATATCATTTATATTTGAAGAATCCTTTTGAAGGGCAAATAGAATACATTTGGTGAATAGGTCTGAATTGAGTAGTCATAATCAAATAAAAAATATTTGGAGTATTTGGTAATGCTAAACTGTTGGATAAAATTGTAACTTTTTATAAATGATGTTGCGGGTTTGTTATAAAATCTAGTGTCTAAAAGACTTTTATGATTAATAATTGGGCTCAAAGTTGTATGATCATTCATAATCATCTTATTCAGTATATAATTGTTCGTTAATAGTTGACGCCGAATGTTTAGGGGCATTTCTTTGGCCTCAATTAGCAGGGAGTTAGTTGGAGTGGATCTGAGAGCTCCGAGGGATATTCTTAGGCATCTGTATTGTATTCGGTCTAATTTTATTAGAATGGATAAGGAGGTATTATGAAAGATTTGAGAACCATAATCAAGGACAGGTCTAATTAAAGATCTGTATAGGAGGAGGATGGAAGAGGGGTCAGAACCCCAGCTGGTTTTTGCAATTGTTTTAAGAATGTTTACCTTGTTTTCACACTTTTTAATTATAGCATTAATATGAGGTCTCCATGTTAGTTTGGGGTCAAGTAAAAGGCCCAAGAATTTAAGAGAGGTTTTCACTTCAAATTCGCGATTATTAAGTCTGATAAAAGAAGGGATCTCAACTTTATATTTTCTAGTAAAAATCATAGCATGAGTTTTGTCATATGCAATTTCCAGACCTTTTTTGAGGAGAAACTTAATTACGTTGTCCAATGTTGAAGATAATCTGTTAGAGTTTGTTTCAATAGAATTAGAGGACGTGTAAATTATCAAATCGTCTGCAAACATCAGGAACTTAACATCCGGACCTATTTGTTTTTCTAGGTCTTTAATATATAGGCTGAATAAAAGTGGGGACAAAATGAGCCCTTGGGGTAGACCACATGTAGCTCTTCGAGGGCCTAATGAGGAAGACTTGTTAAAGATAAAGATTTCGCGGGAGTGGTACAATTTGCAAACGAAATTAACAAGTTTACTGGGGAGATTTAAAGAAAAGAGATCCTCAGCTAATAAATCAATATTTACTGTATCAAAAGCATTTTTAATATCGAGAAATAATGCAGAGGTTATACCTCTTTCGAGAAATGAGATTTGTATATCTTGATACAAAATACAAAGGTTGTCAAGAGCGGACTTGCCTTTTCGGAATCCATGCTGAGAGACGGGTAGAATGTTGTTGTATTCTAACCACCATTCCAATCTGGATTTAAGCATGGATTCCAGAATTTTCTCAATACACGAAGCAAGTGCAATAGGCCTATAGGAAGTTGCTAAGGATAAATCCTTATTGATTTTAGGTACCATAATGATCTTGAAAGTAGACCAGGATGGAGGGAAGGTACCTTGATCCCAAAAACAATTTATATATTCCAAGAGTCGAGCTTTTACTGGTAAAGGAAATTCACTGATCATGGAATAGGAGATAAAGTCCAGGCCGGGCGAGGATTTTCTTTTTTTAATATTAATCGCTTTCGTGAGTTCATTTAATGAGAATTTATGAGAAATAAAATGTGAAGTGTGGTTTAAAGGAAAATTTCTTAGGTTACTTTCAACATTGGCTGGTGTAATAATATCGGCAAATTGGTTCAAAAGAAAAGATGAGTCTTTTGGAGGGTTGGTATGGATGTTATTGAAAATTTTGATTTTGTTCCAGATAAGAGAATCAGGAGTATTTCTATTAATTTCAGAGCAAAATCTTCTCCATTTCATTCTTTTCTTATATTTAAACAGCTTTTTAACCTCTGCATCTATTTTTTTATATTCCAAAAAATTTGAATAATTAATACATTTAGAATATTTTGAAAATGCCCTTTTTCTTGCTTTGATAGCAGTTTTACATTCATCGTCAAACCAAATAGGAGAGGAACGGGAAAATGAATTGGAATTTTTAGTTATATTTGAAGCTAAAATTGCGGCCTCTTGTATATTATTAATAAATAAATCATAACTATTAATATTAAGGTCACCAGAAAGGTCCTGATGAGAACTTAGTAATATTTCACTGAATTTATCAAAGTTAATATTCTTTGGAAAGCAATTGAAGGAAAAGTTAGAACTGTTCAGAGTGCACTTTGGTAAGTGAACCAGAATTTCAATCGGGAAATGATCCGATCCTAGCTCTTCTTCGAGTGGACACCACGTTAGTAGATGAGACATAGCGGAACTACAGATGGTGAGGTCTACTGGATAAGTATTCCTGTTTGGCCTTGGTATCATGGTGTTTTTTCCATTATTAAGAAGTACTAGAGAATCAGTGTCGATGTTATCTACTAGAGATCTCCCAGCTCTATCTTCAAAGTTTGCGCCAAACGAAAAGGAGTGGGAGTTAAAATCTCCAGCAATTATTTTTTCTCCAGGAATCTGATTCATTAGAGAACGCCATTCGTGATGATTGATAACAGTACCAGGGGTAGCATAAACCGAAACAATATTTGCACTGATATTACCGGGCAAATATATTTCAATTGCAATTGCTTCGAAGCTTATATTTCCATGATCAATTTCAATTAGTTTATGAGGGATAGTATTTTTAATTATAATGGCTACGCCTCCATATCCATCTTCACGGTCCCTTCTATAAAAGGAGAATCCAGATTTCGAGGTTTTATGATGGGATTTAAACCAAGTTTCACATAATAAAATAATATCTAAATTTAATTGAGCTATCAAATGTTCCAAATACTCTTTGTTAGCATTGTAAGATCGTATGTTCCATTGAAGTATTTTAATGTTTTCTTTTTTATTAGCATGAATATCTTGAGCCATTTTTATTGGAATAAAATAATTTATTAAAATATAAATATAAATATAAGAGAATTTGGTATATATAAAGATTAAATAAATAATAATAAAATAATTTCTCGTGTAATTTTTAATATAGTATAGGTATATATATAAATATATTTAATCATTTATTTATTTTTTATTTATTTTTGTTATCTTTTCGGAAGAGTATTAGTTGATATTTCTTCAGAATTGAATTTATTAATAATTATATGATTGTTTTGAAATTTTTCAACTGGATTCGGAGAAGTCATATCTACATCTCTATCTTTAGACATTAAATCATTTCTAATGTCTTGCTGCCTGGGTCCATAAGGATTCGCAGGCAACGGAGATGTGCATGTGTTAATTTGTTCATTAGGTAATATAAAATTTGGCGAGGGCTTTGTTTGGGGAACTTTCTCAGTTCTTTTATATTTAATTTTAACATGCCTTCTCTCGCTTGTCTCATTATTTTCATTTGGTTGAATAGTTCTTTTCTTGTTTGAAATATTAGAATTGAAATTAGATTTTAAAGAAGGAAAACTTTCCATATCATAGGTAAAGGGTTTAGAAGGGACATATGCAAAAGCATCTGAAAATGGTTTGTATTTTATTGTGTCTTGTGCTTCTTTATAAGAGTAGCATTTTAAAACCATCAATTCTCTAATTTTTTTATGTCTTGAGTAGTCTTCACATTTGTCGAGTTCTGAACAAAAATGATCCTTTTTGCAGTTTATACAAATAGGCTTGTCTTTCATAGGACAGCGATCAAGCTCATGATTGTCACAGGCTTTGCATCTAGGTTTTTTTGCTTCTGCAATTCCTGGAAACATGGTTAAAGCGCCAGCAGATTTTGCATATTGGAGGCTTAGGAAAAACTGTTTATAAATCCATATGAAAAGTAACGATGATTCTTGAAATGAAACTCGATTCTACTGTTGCTTGCTGATTTCTTTCATTTCACCTACTCTTGAGATTGACAAAATTTTTGTTCATAAAAAGTCAATGAAAATTAAATTGGCGGTAAGGAAAGTACACTGCTGTTCGCTCCTGGTACCCGGATACAAATTTTAAAAATTTTAAAAAAATCAATGCTTAACGCTTGATTTCAAGGCTCCAATTGGGTCGCTATAATGTTGCTTCAAGGCCAGCTCAACTTATACAGATTAAAAAAGTATATTCATTGATCTATTCTCGGGTAGGAAAAATTGTTTAAAAATCCATATGAAAAGTAACGATGATTCTTGAAATGAAACTCGATTCTACTGTTGCTTGCTGATTTCTTTCATTTCACCTACTCTTGAGATTGACAAAATTTTTGTTCATAAAAAGTCAATGAAAATTAAATTGGCTGGAAGGAAAGTACACTGCTGTTCGCTCCTGGTACCCGGATACAAATTTTAAAAATTTTAAGAAAATCAATGCTTAACGCTTGATTTCAAGGCTCCAATTGGGTCGCTATAATGTTGCTTCAACGCCAGCTCAACTTATACAGATTAAAAAAGTATATTCATTGATCTATTCTCGGGTAGGAAAAATTGTTTAAAAATCCATATGAAAAGTAACGATGATTCTTGAAATGAAACTCGATTCTACTGTTGCTTGCTGATTTCTTTCATTTCACCTACTCTTGAGATTGACAAAATTTTTGTTCATAAAAAGTCAATGAAAATTAAATTGGCGGTAAGGAAAGTACACTGCTGTTCGCTCCTGGTACCCGGATACAAATTTTAAAAATTTTAAAAAAAATCAATGCTTAACGCTTGATTTCAAGGCTCCAATTGGGTCGCTATAATGTTGCTTCAACGCCAGCTCAACTTATACAGATTAAAAAAGTATATTCATTGATCTATTCTCGGGTAGGAAAAATTGTTTAAAAATCCATATGAAAAGTAACGATGATTCTTGAAATGAAACTCGATTCTACTGTTGCTTGCTGATTTCTTTCATTTCACCTACTCTTGAGATTGACAAAATTTTTGTTCATAAAAAGTCAATGAAAATTAAATTGGCGGTAAAGAAAGTACACTGCTGTTCGCTCCTGGTACCCGGATACAAATTTTAAAAATTTTAAAAAAATCAATGGTTAACAGATTAAAAAAGTATATTCATTGATCTATTCTCGGGTAGGAAAAAATTGTTTAAAAATCCATATGAAAAGTAACGATGATTCTTGAAATGAAACTCGATTCTACTGTTGCTTGCTGATTTCTTTCATTTCACCTACTCTTGAGATTGACAAAATTTTTGTTCATAAAAAGTCAATGAAAATTAAATTGGCGGTAAGGAAAGTACACTGCTGTTCGCTCCTGGTACCCGGATACAAATTTTAAAAATTTTAAAAAAATCAATGCTTAACGCTTGATTTCAAGGCTCCAATTGGGTCGCTATAATGTTGCTTCAACGCCAGCTCAACTTATACAGATTAAAAAAGTATATTCATTGATCTATTCTCGGGTAGGAAAAATTGTTTAAAAATCCATATGAAAAGTAACGATGATTCTTGAAATGAAACTCGATTCTACTGTTGCTTGCTGATTTCTTTCATTTCACCTACTCTTGAGATTGACAAAATTTTTGTTCATAAAAAGTCAATGAAAATTAAATTGGCTGGAAGGAAAGTACACTGCTGTTCGCTCCTGGTACCCGGATACAAATTTTAAAAATTTTAAGAAAATCAATGCTTAACGCTTGATTTCAAGGCTCCAATTTGGTCGCTATAATGTTGCTTCAACGCCAGCTCAACTTATACAGATTAAAAAAGTATATTCATTGATCTATTCTCGGGTAGGAAAAATTGTTTAAAAATCCATATGAAAAGTAACGATGATTCTTGAAATGAAACTCGATTCTACTGTTGCTTGCTGATTTCTTTCATTTCACCTACTCTTGAGATTGACAAAATTTTTGTTCATAAAAAAGTCAATGAAAATTAAATTGGCGGTAAAGAAAGAGATTAAAAAAGTATATTCATTGATCTATTCTCGGGTAGGAAAAATTGTTTAAAAATCCATATGAAAAGTAACGATGATTCTTGAAATGAAACTCGATTCTACTGTTGCTTGCTGATTTCTTTCATTTCACCTACTCTTGAGATTGACAAAATTTTTGTTCATAAAAAGTCAATGAAAATTAAATTGGCGGTAAGGAAAGTACACTGCTGTTCGCTCCTGGTACCCGGATACAAATTTTAAAAATTTTAAAAAAATCAATGCTTAACGCTTGATTTCAAGGCTCCAATTGGGTCGCTATAATGTTGCTTCAACGCCAGCTCAACTTATACAGATTAAAAAAGTATATTCATTGATCTATTCTCGGGTAGGAAAAATTGTTTAAAAATCCATATGAAAAGTAACGATGATTCTTGAAATGAAACTCGATTCTACTGTTGCTTGCTGATTTCTTTCATTTCACCTACTCTTGAGATTGACAAAATTTTTGTTCATAAAAAGTCAATGAAAATTAAATTGGCTGGAAGGAAATTACACTGCTGTTCGCTCCTGGTACCCGGATACAAATTTTAAAAATTTTAAGAAAATCAATGCTTAACGCTTGATTTCAAGGCTCCAATTTGGTCGCTATAATGTTGCTTCAACGCCAGCTCAACTTATACAGATTAAAAAAGTATATTCATTGATCTATTCTCGGGTAGGAAAAATTGTTTAAAAATCCATATGAAAAGTAACGATGATTCTTGAAATGAAACTCGATTCTACTGTTGCTTGCTGATTTCTTTCATTTCACCTACTCTTGAGATTGACAAAATTTTTGTTCATAAAAAGTCAATGAAAATTAAATTGGCGGTAAGGAAAGTACACTGCTGTTCGCTCCTGGTACCCGGATACAAATTTTAAAAATTTTAAAAAATTCAATGCTTAACGCTTGATTTCAAGGCTCCAATTGGGTCGCTATAATGTTGCTTCAACGCCAGCTCAACTTATACAGATTAAAAAAATATATTCATTGATCTATTCTCGGGTAGGAAAAATTGTTTAAAAATCCATATGAAAAGTAACGATGATTCTTGAAATGAAACTCGATTCTACTGTTGCTTGCTGATTTCTTTCATTTCACCTACTCTTGAGATTGACAAAATTTTTGTTCATAAAAAGTCAATGAAAATTAAATTGGCTGGAAGGAAAGTACACTGCTGTTCGCTCCTGGTACCCGGATACAAATTTTAAAAATTTTAAGAAAATCAATGCTTAACGCTTGATTTCAAGGCTCCAATTGGGTCGCTATAATGTTGCTTCAACGCCAGCTCAACTTATACAGATTAAAAAAGTATATTCATTGATCTATTCTCGGGTAGGAAAAATTGTTTAAAAATCCATATGAAAAGTAACGATGATTCTTGAAATGAAACTCGATTCTACTGTTGCTTGCTGATTTCTTTCATTTCACCTACTCTTGAGATTGACAAAATTTTTGTTCATAAAAAGTCAATGAAAATTAAATTGGCGGTAAGGAAAGTACACTGCTGTTCGCTCCTGGTACCCGGATACAAATTTTAAAAATTTTAAAAAATCAATGCTTAACGCTTGATTTCAAGGCTCCAATTGGGTCGCTATAATGTTGCTTCAACGCCAGCTCAACTTATACAGATTAAAAAAGTATATTCATTGATCTATTCTCGGGTAGGAAAAATTGTTTAAAAATCCATATGAAAAGTAACGATGATTCTTGAAATGAAACTCGATTCTACTGTTGCTTGCTGATTTCTTTCATTTCACCTACTCTTGAGATTGACAAAATTTTTGTTCATAAAAAGTCAATGAAAATTAAATTGGCTGGAAGGAAAGTACACTGCTGTTCGCTCCTGGTACCCGGATACAAATTTTAAAAATTTTAAGAAAATCAATGCTTAACGCTTGATTTCAAGGCTCCAATTTGGTCGCTATAATGTTGCTTCAACGCCAGCTCAACTTATACAGATTAAAAAAGTATATTCATTGATCTATTCTCGGGTAGGAAAAATTGTTTAAAAATCCATATGAAAAGTAACGATGATTCTTGAAATGAAACTCGATTCTACTGTTGCTTGCTGATTTCTTTCATTTCACCTACTCTTGAGATTGACAAAATTTTTGTTCATAAAAAGTCAATGAAAATTAAATTGGCGGTAAGGAAAGTACACTGCTGTTCGCTCCTGGTACCCGGATACAAATTTTAAAAATTTTAAAAAAATCAATGCTTAACGCTTGATTTCAAGGCTCCAATTGGGTCGCTATAATGTTGCTTCAACGCCAGCTCAACTTATACAGATTAAAAAAGTATATTCATTGATCTATTCTCGGGTAGGAAAAAATTGTTTAAAAATCCATATGAAAAGTAACGATGATTCTTGAAATGAAACTCGATTCTACTGTTGCTTGCTGATTTCTTTCATTTCACCTACTCTTGAGATTGACAAAATTTTTGTTCATAAAAAGTCAATGAAAAGTAGGGATGATTCTTGAAATGAAACTCGATTCTACTGTTGCTTGCTGATTTCTTTCATTTCACCTACTCTTGAGATTGACAAAATTTTTGTTCATAAAAAGTCAATGAAAATTAAATTGGCTGGAAGGAAAGTACACTGCTGTTCGCTCCTGGTACCCGGATACAAATTTTAAAAATTTTAAGAAAATCAATGCTTAACGCTTGATTTCAAGGCTCCAATTGGGTCGCTATAATGTTGCTTCAACGCCAGCTCAACTTATACAGATTAAAAAAATATATTCATTGATCTATTCTCGGGTAGGAAAAATTGTTTAAAAATCCATATGAAAAGTAACGATGATTCTTGAAATGAAACTCGATTCTACTGTTGCTTGCTGATTTCTTTCATTTCACCTACTCTTGAGATTGACAAAATTTTTGTTCATAAAAAGTCAATGAAAATTAAATTGGCTGGAAGGAAAGTACACTGCTGTTCGCTCCTGGTACCCGGATACAAATTTTAAAAATTTTAAAAAAATCAATGCTTAACGCTTGATTTCAAGGCTCCAATTGGGTCGCTATAATGTTGCTTCAACGCCAGCTCAACTTATACAGATTAAAAAAATATATTCATTGATCTATTCTCGGGTAGGAAAAAATTGTTTAAAAATCCATATGAAAAGTAACGATGATTCTTGAAATGCTTAACGCTTGATTTCAAGGCTCCAATTGGGTCGCTATAATGTTGCTTCAACGCCAGCTCAACTTATACAGATTAAAAAAGTATATTCATTGATCTATTCTCGGGTAGGAAAAATTGTTTAAAAATCCATATGAAAAGTAACGATGATTCTTGAAATGAAACTCGATTCTACTGTTGCTTGCTGATTTCTTTCATTTCACCTACTCTTGAGATTGACAAAATTTTTGTTCATAAAAAGTCAATGAAAATTAAATTGGCTGGAAGGAAAGTACACTGCTGTTCGCTCCTGGTACCCGGATACAAATTTTAAAAATTTTAAGAAAATCAATGCTTAACGCTTGATTTCAAGGCTCCAATTTGGTCGCTATAATGTTGCTTCAACGCCAGCTCAACTTATACAGATTAAAAAAGTATATTCATTGATCTATTCTCGGGTAGGAAAAATTGTTTAAAAATCCATATGAAAAGTAACGATGATTCTTGAAATGAAACTCGATTCTACTGTTGCTTGCTGATTTCTTTCATTTCACCTACTCTTGAGATTGACAAAATTTTTGTTCATAAAAAGTCAATGAAAATTAAATTGGCGGTAAGGAAAGTACACTGCTGTTCGCTCCTGGTACCCGGATACAAATTTTAAAAATTTTAAAAAAATCAATGCTTAACGCTTGATTTCAAGGCTCCAATTGGGTCGCTATAATGTTGCTTCAACGCCAGCTCAACTTATACAGATTAAAAAAGTATATTCATTGATCTATTCTCGGGTAGGAAAAATTGTTTAAAAATCCATATGAAAAGTAACGATGATTCTTGAAATGAAACTCGATTCTACTGTTGCTTGCTGATTTCTTTCATTTCACCTACTCTTGAGATTGACAAAATTTTTGTTCATAAAAAGTCAATGAAAATTAAATTGGCTGTAAGGAAAGTACACTGCTGTTCGCTCCTGGTACCCGGATACAAATTTTAAAAATTTTAAAAAAATCAATGCTTAACGCTTGATTTCAAGGCTCCAATTGGGTCGCTATAATGTTGCTTCAACGCCAGCTCAACTTATACAGATTAAAAAAGTATATTCATTGATCTATTCTCGGGTAGGAAAAATTGTTTAAAAATCCATATGAAAAGTAACGATGATTCTTGAAATGAAACTCGATTCTACTGTTGCTTGCTGATTTCTTTCATTTCACCTACTCTTGAGATTGACAAAATTTTTGTTCATAAAAAGTCAATGAAAATTAAATTGGCGGTAAGGAAAGTACACTGCTGTTCGCTCCTGGTACCCGGATACAAATTTTAAAAATTTTAAAAAAATCAATGCTTAACGCTTGATTTCAAAGCTCCAATTGGGTCGCTATAATGTTGCTTCAACGCCAGCTCAACTTATACAGATTAAAAAAATATATTCATTGATCTATTCTCGGGTAGGAAAAATTGTTTAAAAATCCATATGAAAAGTAACGATGATTCTTGAAATGAAACTCGATTCTACTGTTGCTTGCTGATTTCTTTCATTTCACCTACTCTTGAGATTGACAAAATTTTTGTTCATAAAAAGTCAATGAAAATTAAATTGGCGGTAAGGAAAGTACACTGCTGTTCGCTCCTGGTACCCGGATACAAATTTTAAAAATTTTAGAAAAAATCAATGCTTAACGCTTGATTTCAAGGCTCCAATTGGGTCGCTATAATGTTGCTTCAACGCCAGCTCAACTTATACAGATTAAAAAAATATATTCATTGATCTATTCTCGGGTAGGAAAAATTGTTTAAAAATCCATATGAAAAGTAACGATGATTCTTGAAATGAAACTCGATTCTACTGTTGCTTGCTGATTTCTTTCATTTCACCTACTCTTGAGATTGACAAAATTTTTGTTCATAAAAAGTCAATGAAAATTAAATTGGCTGGAAGGAAAGTACACTGCTGTTCGCTCCTGGTACCCGGATACAAATTTTAAAAATTTTAAGAAAATCAATGCTTAACGCTTGATTTCAAGGCTCCAATTGGGTCGCTATAATGTTGCTTCAACGCCAGCTCAACTTATACAGATTAAAAAAATATATTCATTGATCTATTCTCGGGTAGGAAAAATTGTTTAAAAATCCATATGAAAAGTAACGATGATTCTTGAAATGAAACTCGATTCTACTGTTGCTTGCTGATTTCTTTCATTTCACCTACTCTTGAGATTGACAAAATTTTTGTTCATAAAAAGTCAATGAAAATTAAATTGGCTGGAAGGAAAGTACACTGCTGTTCGCTCCTGGTACCCGGATACAAATTTTAAAAATTTTAAGAAAATCAATGCTTAACGCTTGATTTCAAGGCTCCAATTGGGTCGCTATAATGTTGCTTCAACGCCAGCTCAACTTATACAGATTAAAAAAATATATTCATTGATCTATTCTCGGGTAGGAAAAATTGTTTAAAAATCCATATGAAAAGTAACGATGATTCTTGAAATGAAACTCGATTCTACTGTTGCTTGCTGATTTCTTTCATTTCACCTACTCTTGAGATTGACAAAATTTTTGTTCATAAAAAGTCAATGAAAATTAAATTGGCTGGAAGGAAAGTACACTGCTGTTCGCTCCTGGTACCCGGATACAAATTTTAAAAATTTTAAGAAAATCAATGCTTAACGCTTGATTTCAAGGCTCCAATTTGGTCGCTATAATGTTGCTTCAACGCCAGCTCAACTTATACAGATTAAAAAAGTATATTCATTGATCTATTCTCGGGTAGGAAAAATTGTTTAAAAATCCATATGAAAAGTAACGATGATTCTTGAAATGAAACTCGATTCTACTGTTGCTTGCTGATTTCTTTCATTTCACCTACTCTTGAGATTGACAAAATTTTTGTTCATAAAAAGTCAATGAAAATTAAATTGGCGGTAAGGAAAGTACACTGCTGTTCGCTCCTGGTACCCGGATACAAATTTTAAAAATTTTAAAAAAATCAATGCTTAACGCTTGATTTCAAGTCTCCAATTGGGTCGCTATAATGTTGCTTCAACGCCAGCTCAACTTATACAGATTAAAAAAATATATTCATTGATTCGGCTCGGGCAGGAAAATTGTTTAAAAATCCATATGAAAAGCAACGATGATTCTTGAAATGAAACTCGATTCTACTGTTGCTTGCTGATTTCTTTCATTTCACCTACTCTTGAGATTGACAAAATTTTTGTTCATAAAAAGTCAATGAAAATTAAATTGGCTGGAAGGAAAGTACACTGCTGTTCGCTCCTGGTACCCGGATACAAATTTTAAAAATTTTAAGAAAATCAATGCTTAACGCTTGATTTCAAGGCTCCAATTGGGTCGCTATAATGTTGCTTCAACGCCAGCTCAACTTATACAGATTAAAAAGTATATTCATTGATCTATTCTCGGGTAGGAAAAATTGTTTAAAAATCCATATGAAAAGTAACGATGATTCTTGAAATGAAACTCGATTCTACTGTTGCTTGCTGATTTCTTTCATTTCACCTACTCTTGAGATTGACAAAATTTTTGTTCATAAAAAGTCAATGAAAATTAAATTGGCTGGAAGGAAAGTACACTGCTGTTCGCTCCTGGTACCCGGATACAAATTTTAAAAATTTTAAGAAAATCAATGCTTAACGCTTGATTTCAAGGCTCCAATTGGGTCGCTATAATGTTGCTTCAACGCCAGCTCAACTTATACAGATTAAAAAGTATATTCATTGATCTATTCTCGGGTAGGAAAAATTGTTTAAAAATCCATATGAAAAGTAACGATGATTCTTGAAATGAAACTCGATTCTACTTTATCCAATGCAAAGCATGGGTAAAGTATTGCAATCGCTCTCGGGGCAAGCGTGGCTTCAAAGGGTCCTCAGGTAAAGACTACGGAACCCATGGACTCAATTAAAGTCACAAATTGTAGTATTCAATTAGGTTGAATTTTAGCACGTGACGGTTTTGCCAAAAATTACATGGGGTCTCGTCGAGAGGCCAAAAAGTGCCATTTTTTCATTTAGTGCGTGCGATGTATGTATGTATGTATGGATGGATGTATGTTATCGTTTTTTTGGCCCACGATTTTTTCCACACCGTTGCACCGATTGAAATGAAATTGAAAACCTAGCATTCTTTGAACAAAATGAAGCGCTGATTAGTTTTTGGTACATATCGACCCACAAACATTAGTACTTTATTTCAGTACTTTTTTAGTTTTTTCTAAATATCTTGAAAATGACTTAACCAATTTTGATGAAATTTAATATCCTAATTAAGTACATGGGGGACCACAAAAAAGGAAAAATAAAGTTTTTAGTAAAATTATATTTTAAAGTACTTTACTCTAGAGTAAGAGAGTACTTTTTTAATTTTTTAAATTCTTTAAAATTTATTCATTTGAACCTTTTAATATAGCTCATTTAGCCTTGCTTAAATAAGAATGGATAGGCTTCTCTCTGTGAAATGCTAAAAATTTGGGAGGAAATTTTATAAGTAACCATAGCAACTGCGTTGTTTTCTTATCCTTTACCTTTGCAGAAGACATAGAGGAATCGACTTTAAACCAAAAATAGCGATTGATTCTCATCAAATACTTGAGGAATAATCATTCTATATTGGATTTTTGACGTTTCGGTTTTTATTGGTGACCATTGCTGAAGACATAGAGGAATCGACTTTAAACCAAAAATAGCGATTGATTCTCATCTAGTACTTGAGGAATAACCATTCTATATTGGATTTTTGACGTTTCGGTTTTTATTGGTGACCATTTCTGAAGACATAGAGGAATCGACTTTAAACCAAAAATAGCGATTGATTCTCATCAAATACTTGAGGAATAACCATTCTATATTGGATTTTTGACGTTTCGGTTTTTATTGGTGACTATTGCTGAAGACATAGAGGAATCGACTTTAAACCAAAAATAGCGATTGATTCTCATCAAATACTTGAGGAATAACCATTCTATATTGGATTTTTGACGTTTCGGTTTTTATTGGTAACCATTGCTGAAGACATAGAGGAATCGACTTTAATCCAAAAATAGCGATTGATTCTCATCTAGTACTTGAGGAATAACCATTCTAGATATATTGGATTTTTGACGTTTCGGTTTTTATTGGTGACCATTGCTGAAGACATAGAGGAATCGACTTTAAACCAAAAATAGCGATTGATTCTCATCAAATACTTGAGGAATAACCATTCTATATTGGATTTTTGACGTTTCGGTTTTTATTGGTAACCATTGCTGAAGACATAGAGGTATCGACTTTAAACCAAAAATAGCCATCGATTCTCATCTAATACTTGAGGAATAACAATTCTACATTAGGTTTTTGACGTTTCGATTATTATTGGTAACCATTGCTGAAGACATGGAGGAATCGACTTAAAATCAAAAATAACAATCGATTCTTATCTAATACTAGAGGAATAACCTTATTGCATTCCATTTTTGATGTTTTGACTATTAATGGCAACCTCTACTGAAAACGTGGAAGAATAGACTTAAAATCAAAAAGACTAAATTCTTTTTGGTAAACTACTCAAGTTTGAGTTGTTTGCCATAAAAGAATTTAGTCTTTTTGATTTTAAGTCTATTCTTCCACGTTTTCAGTGGAGGTTGCCATTAATAGTCAAAACATCAAAAATGGAATGCAATAAGGTTATTCCTCTAGTATTAGATGAGAATCGATCGTTATTTTTGATTTTAAGTCGATTCCTCCATGTCTTCAGCAATGGTTACCAATAATAATCGAAACGTCAAAAACCTAATGTAGAATTGTTATTCCTCAAGTATTAGATGAGAATCGATGGCTATTTTTGATTTTAAGTCGATTCCTCCATGTCTCAGCAATGGTTACAATAATAACCGAAATGTCAAAAATCAAATGTAGAATGGTTATTCCTCAACTATTAAATGAGAATTATTTTTGAATTAATGTCAATATGAACTACAAATTGCAAGTGATATCTGATTAATAATAAAGGAACAAACATATTAATATTTCAAATGAATTTGGATAAAGTTTAGCAACGATCCGTTGCAGTTTATTTTTTTAATTTTATTTATTATAATTTCGATTTTTTTCTCATAAGAATTGCAGATTTTCGTTATTTCGTCATTGATCATATCATTAACACTTGACCAAATTAATATGGGACAACCTCTAAAGTACCCCCCTTATAATAAAAGAAGAATCATTGAAATCGGTCAATAAACAAAGAAGTTATGCCTGAACATACTTATCAAAAAATTAGAAAACCAATGAAAAAAACGGGAGCAATCGTGTACTAGACTGAACCCAATGCAAAAAAAAATCATCGAAATCGGTTCATAGTTGTGGAAGAAATCAGGCAACATAGTCCCTAAAACAATTCAGTCGAATTGATAACGTCCTCCTTTTTTGAAGTCGGTTAAAAATGAAAAGAATTCTACGAGACTTCTATTTTTGCTTCAGAACAATCCGGCAGGGGATCAAGATTTCGAAAACTGCCCTTCGGAATAATAATGAATGTAGGATTCTTGTAGATGGAAATCAGTTAGTGGAATTGTGCAGGATATGTTTGCTTGTCCAGGCTAATCCCAAGGGAATTTGCAGTTAATCCCGAACGAATGATGGGAGATTTGCCGGCTAATAGACATTCACAGGGGGAAGCAACATGGCTGTTCCAATTACGTCAGCCACTCGGGCCAAGGGTCCAATTAAAATAAAGATTATCAAGCTGAATAATGAGGCAAGTCTAGTGGATGGTGCTCTTTAATCAAAAGTCAGTGTCAAGGGTGAGCTATAAAAAAAATTGATAAAAATAGCAAGGAATCGGAGAAGTGGGCTCAATAACCAAAGCGCATTTGCACCAGGTTGTTAACAAGTTAACAAGTTCTTTTTTATGAATCTTGCTCAATATGGATTTTTTTCATTACAATTAAAAACAAAGTAAAGATTCACCTAATATTAAAAAAGCCTAAAAAGTGATAAAGACACGGTTGTGTTTAAAAACACTAAAAAGTAGAAAATGTATTTTTCTTCAACATTCAAAAAAATTTCATGCTCAATTTAAACAAATTTCAACAAGCACATGCTTTTGGAAAATTTTTGAGTACCTACTAAAATATTATAATATATTCATATTTATTCATTCTAAAACTACAGATTCTACTCGGTTTTTGTGGAATTCAATCTGATCCATCTAACCTGTAATTTTTCATTTAAATAATATGTGTGTAAATATTTATGAATATTAAGTATCATTTCTCAATTATATAAAGCTGTTTGTATGAATCAATTATTTATTTCCTTATACTTACTCCGACTTTTTTAAAGCTTTCAACCAATGCACACGTCTAAGCACTTTGTGTGGATAGTTAGGGTTAGCCGAAGGAAAACAATAAAATTCATAGTTGGAATTTAGTGAAGTGTTTTTACAGTTCGTCACAGAGCACTTAAAAACTTCTTTTTTACTTGAATTCATCATCAATTGAGTCACTTTATAAGTTAAAGTAAAATAATTAAACACTTTTTGATTCAGTAAAATACACGTTAATATACACAGATGAATTCTAAATGAGGAGGTAGATTGTACCCGAAGTTCTTTAAAGTGTCACCTATAGTACCTATAGCGCTGCCTCTGTTGTGCACGGAGCGAATACTAGATATTTATTTTAAAATAGTAAAAATAATTCGAACATTTGTAGATTAAACCATATTAAATTTAAATATATTTTAATTGAATGTAATGGAAGGCAGCCCTGAGGTAGTGAGGAAAGAAAAAATTAACACATATAAAATAAGGTGTAATTTATTTTATATGTGTTAATTTTTTCTTTCCTCACTACCTCTGGGCTGCCTTCCATTATATTCAATTAAAATTTCTACCATTTCGTTTTAAATATATTATTTAAATTAAATTAGACTGTATTTATTTAAATATGATTGATTCCTTTTTAAAATTGATTAATTAATCTCATTTTGAAAATGAATTGATTATAATCAATTTGAAGTTGAAAATGTATAAATGAGAATTAAATTAAAAACTGTGTACCTACACAAAAAATTGTAATCTCCCAAAATGCAATCAATGAATTTGAAACTGCGAATATTTCGCCCTCAGGGTGGGGAGATGTCCCCTTTAAAGACAAAATTCAAGGAATATTTCGTTTTATTCTCCATTATATGTGCTCTAAAAGGGAAATCTATTCATGACCACAAAAAGGAGCAACCACACATGTTTTGATTCCGTAATAAATAAATAAACCTGTGCATCTTGTCTCACTTGTATTGACTTCTCTCTGTGAAAACACACAAAGTAGCTTTCAAAGTTGAATAATTTAAGGGCTTTGTGGCTCGAAGTTTTGTAAAGCGAGCTCGAATGTGAAAAGATGTTGAATACTGATGACAAGGAAACTTGCAGATCTGGTGCAAGTCCGCGATAAGGTGCGCTCTTTCAAGGGGTTCTCTTTTTGTCGAGTGGAGTTCAAGTCGAGACACCAAATCAAGATTTATGGATATCTTAGCGGGTGAACGATGAACAGTTAACAAGCCTCAACGAGTCAGTGAGTGAGTGGGTTTATCGGATTTGCTCTTTGGCGAGTTGGCAAACTCATTTGGGCTTACCAGCCAATGTAGTTGGCTTAGTTGCGATGCCGTTCAAAAGCCAAGGCTGCCCATTCAGGATATTTTCATGGTACTTTCCGAACAATAAATCAGTGCAATATATTATTTACTATTTTTTTTTTTTTTTTGCTTTATAAATAAATCTAGCGAAAGAATTATTTATTATCATCTAGATTTTTGAAAACATTTGATTGGATGTTTCACAAATAAATTAAAAAAAATGTATTCAACTTTCCAGGGTATGGGCCTTTTCGACATGGAAATAGCATCATAGATATATAAAGTTATTAAATTATTATTTTGATTAAATAATTAATATAGCTATTTCAAGGCCTCCCGGAAAAAATAATTTTCGAAGAAATAAACTTGTTTTTCATCAGGATTAATATATGAGCCTTCTAAATGGGCTTTGTTCCCGGTGACATTAAATAAATAAAAATAATAAAAAATATATATATGAGCCGTTTATTTTGAAATTGGCCTAGTCCAATTTTGGAAAAAATGAGCTTATGTCAGTTTTAGTTAGACATAGATGTCTTCTTTTTATATTTATAATATCTCTGTCAATGGAGTATAATATCCTTATGAATTCCTCAAAATTAAAGTATCGAAATATATATAAATATATATGTATTTATAAAAAAAAATTTAAGAAAAAAATAAAACCGTCTTCAAAAAAATTAAATGCAACAAATAAAATACACTAAAAGGTATAAAATAATTATTATCTTATTTAGTTACAATTAAACGACGAAATATTAAAATGAAATTACTTTTTGAAGTCGGTGCCAAACAAACTATACCTATAAGCGAGCGTAACCGCCAAATATACTAAGTAAGATCCGTCGAGTGCGATTCATAAAATGTATATGTTTGGCACCGACTTCAAAAAGTAATTTCATGTTAATATTTCGTCGTTTAGCTGTAACTAAATAAGATAATAATTATTTTATACCTTTTAGTGTATTTTATTTGTTGCATTTAATTTTTTTGAAGTCGGTTTTATTTTTTTCTTGAAAATTATTTTTATTTTTCTCTTTTTAGTGATGTTATTAATAGTGACTTATAAAAAATTTTATTTATTATAATTTCAATTATTTGGTCATAAGAATTGGAGATTTACGTTATTTCGTCGTTGATCATATCATCAGAACTTGACCAAATTAATATGGCACTATCCGTAAGATAGCCCCTTTCCAATAAAAAAAGAATCATCGAAATCGGTTCATAAACAAAGAAGTTAGGACTGAACAGACCTACAAAAACAAAAGTCAAATAAGAACAAAAAAAAAAAAAAAAAAAAAAAATAATCAGTAATGTGAACATGGGCTGAATAGTGATAGGGAATAAGTACTGTAAAGGAAGTTCAGGGAATTTTTAAAAAAGAAGAAATAATTATTTCGTACTTTTTGTTTTAGGGTTTATCAATTAAAAAATCATGATTGATTCATCCCGAAGTAAAATGGGCTATTGTGAGGGAATTTCACAATAACATATGTGTGTAGAACATCAAAATATGGACGAAAAGTTAACCAAATTTTAGAATCAATAAAAATATATTGAGAATTAATAGCTTATTTTTCTATGAAAATCAGAAATTCACACCACAGGGGGACCCCTTGTATTCATTTCAGATTTTTCGAGAGTGTCAGAGTAAAATTTGTTCGCTTTATATCAAAACAAATACCGTATTTGGCCTCTTTAAATACTCTTATTTAAAAGAGATCAGGTGTTGTTTGTGTGATATGACAGGCTGCTCCCTCCAGTATTGCCATGATAAACTCGGGCATGCGTGTCTTAAGTCGTTCAATTTTGTAAAAATCCAAAAATAAGAATAACAAAATTTAGATTTTTAAAAAATTATAAAAAAGTGGCAAATTATTAAAAAATAAACAAATAATATATAAAATATAAATCAAATAAGATGTGATTAATTTATTTTTCTGTGCGCAAAGAAAAGCAAATTGAATATTTAATTTTTGAGTGGTGAGGGGGGGGAGGAACAATTATCAATATATTTAATGTTTCTTAATTTAAAATCAATTGGAGTCTTTCATTTCAAATTACAATTACAATTATATTTCAAATTTGCGGCAAATATACTGCAAATATACCGACGGCATCAGCGCTCCCTGTCGGCAGCATTCTCTGAGCGTTGTTACAAATTAATCTAGGCTCTTATATATAGTATTGTTTTATCCATAGCCTTCCGTGATGCTTGAATTTTGGACAAATACCTAGGTACTCTATGTTTCAATAAACTCACTTGTTTTTGTTTGAAATTTTTAGCTTCAGAAGGAGAAGGAGTTATATCAAAGAGGTGCATCCCCTAAAGGCCCATGCATCGTGAAAAGAAGTCGAAGAGGGGATTTTATGGGTTGGTTAGGAATCAAAAGAATCTCTGGGTGCGAGTCTTAAACAACAGAAGGTCATAAGTCGCGGGGAAGATGGTAGCTGGAAGCGAGTAGCAGTCTCTGGTGGTCATTGGGATAAAAGAGTTGGCAAAAAATAGCAAATGTCGTAGAGAGCTTATCCCTCCACTTGGATAGTGTATCTTTGTTATGATAATAGCATAAGAAGAAGACTATAAGAATTAAATTTGAAAAGGGGATGACAGAATTAGCCCCGAATGTGTCATGTTCATTTCTAAGATGAGATTGGCTGGAGAGTTCCGGGCATCTATTAATAAGATCCATAAAATAGTTGAAGAAGAAAAAAGGTTAAAAAACAACTTTAGGCTTTTATTAAGATTCAATTTAATTGTAAATTTGAGGAAAAAGTGTTCACTTTTTCAAGTCTCTGTTACTCTTTCAGGAAATTTTCATTAATAAGGAAGAATTTGAGCAAGGCAGTTGAATTTAACTAATTTTGTTACGATTGGGAATATTTTGAGGCGGGGGAGGGGGCGGAGCGTGCAAGTTCCCTCCCTGTTGCTCCCCATCTTATATTCCAGTATGTCATTCTGTGTTTTGTGTAATCAAAATAAAATAATTACTTTCAAAACAATTAAAAAAAAAAGATTTATAATTATTAATTTTTTACTTATTTGACATATTTAGAAAATATTTTTTTTTAATTTTAAATTATTTTATATTGTAATAATAAGTCATAACAAACGCTTATTGCCTTTTTAGGCAGATTGCTGAACTCACTAATAAAAAAAAACTTATTTGACAGGCTATAAGCTTATCCCTAAAATAATTTACTCTCACTTCCTCACAGACACACGAATACTCAATGGACATAATGGACTATAGTTTCCGAAGACCATTAAAAAAAAAATACTTTTTATTTTTGGGAGAAATTATTATTAATTTTTGTATTACCTAAAGGAATATACATTCGAGAAGTCAAATTAAATAAATATAAATATTATACAAATAAATTGACAGGTTCTCACGTGGCCATCCACTTGACTTTACCATACACTTCTGGTTGAGTTTGGTACAAGAGCCTAGATTTTAATTTGTTCATCCCCCCCGGTTAGTTTTTTCATTTTTAGTCTTCTGGTAATCCACTGATTATGTATATCAAATTTGGTTGAGTTTGGTCCAAGGGCCTAGATTTTCATTTTTTGTCACCCCCCTCCCTCATTTTTGGGGGTTTGTTTTTGCATTTTTAGTGTTCTGGGGGCCAATGATTGTGTATACAAATTTTGGTTGAGTTTACACAAATGGCCATTTTTGACCCCCCCCCCCCACCACCATAATTTTGAGGCCAAAAAAAAAATATTTCGTTATTATAGGTTAATTTTATAGTATATTTCAATTTTCTTGTTTTTTTAATTTGAAAATATTATAAATTGTAATTTTAACCCCTCCCCCTTAATTTTGGGTCGATATGGACCAAAATCTAATCAGCTCTTAATCTTAATGCACCAAAACTACGTGTGAAATTTGGTTTTGATATTCAGACTAGTTTTTGAGCTAGCTCGTCCACAAAATTTGGTAACACATAGACTAAATAACAGACTAACAGACATTTTGACAAAACAGTTATCTCGAAAAATATTATTTTTTCAATGTTCACTTATTAGAGCTTTTTTTAGAGCAAAATGCCATGGTTTCGCTCAATTTTTCTAATCAAAATAGTTTTAGCCGTTTTTTAGATATTTCAAAAAAAGAAGGAAAAAAACACTTTTTTCATGTTCGATTACAATACTTGACCATACCCTGTATGGTAAAGTAATAAGCTGACGTGTTCTGATGGGGCCATCCACTTGACTTTACCATACAACCTGGCCCCTAAAATTATTTATAATCATGTAGGGGGGGGGTTAGTTTTTGCATTTTTATACTTCTGGTGTCCCACTGATTATGTATACAAAATTTGGTTGAGTTTGGTAAATGGCCAAGATTTTCATTTTTTGACCCTACACCCCCCCCCCCCCCATTTTAGGCCGTTAGTTTTTGCATTTTTAGACTTCTGGGGGTCCACTGATTATGTATACAAAATTTGGTTGAGTTTGCTCAAACGGCCTAGATTTTTAATTTTTAACCCCCCCCCCCCCCCCTCCATCCCCCTTAATTTTGGGTCGATATGTACCAAAATCTAATCAGCTCTTAATCTCAATGAATCAAAACTAGGTGTGAAATTTGGTTCCCATATTCACACTAGTTTTTGAGCTAGCTCGTCCACAAAATTTGGTAACGCACAGACTAACTAACTAACTAACAGACAACCAGACTAACAGACATTTTGACAAAACAATTATTATCTAAAAAAAAATATAATTTTTTCGATGTTCACTTATTAGAGCTATTTTGTAGAGCAAAATGCCATGGTTTCGCTCAATTTTTCTAATCAAAATAGTTTTAGCCGTTTTTTAGATATTTCAAAAAAAAAGAAGGAAAAAACCACTTTTTTCATGTACGATTACAATACTTTTGACCATACCCTGTATGGTAAAGTAAAAATAATTTTTAGAGGGTCTATAAGCATAGTCATGTGATTAGTTAGACTTACAGAAAATATGACATACAATAATTCTCACACCCTTACTAAAGGATCTCTTATTAGGCTTTATTTCTAATATCTGACCATCTGCAGATTCTTTATAAAATAAGCTTCGAAAAGTTGCCGGTAGGTTCAAGAGTCATATAACTAAAATGAGGTGTTAAGTTGTTCTAGTTCTGGCTCGGAACGTTTCCACCCACTTGTTTTCGTTTGTTCTTGCCATTTGGCTGCCAACATGATTTGAAGGTTGACTATATCGATGTATGTTGATTTGTTGTTATTAGATTTGTTTTATTTTAAGAGCCGGCAAATAAGCTAAAGTCAATATTACGATTATGAACACAACCAAAGTAAATAATCAATATTAAATGATCGCTTTATTTGTTTATCCCCTAGTGAGCACTTTCGATTTTTTTATGAAAAGTAAACATATTGATTTTAATAGAACTTTAATTAATCTGAGAACTTAGCCAGATGACGAACGGTGTCGAAGTGGTAGTAGCAAGAATGATAATGAAACTAGAAAACTCTTTAAATAGATATTGTTAAGAAATAAATTAGCAAAATGAAGACGAAAAGGTTAAGCGAAAGATAATTGTCTTCTAAACGAGCGATTTTTAACAGGGGGGCGCGGAAAGTATGTAAGAGAGCCGCGAAAATATTAGAATTTTTCAAGTTTTTATATCTTTACAAATAAAAAAAAAATGGAAACTTAAAAGCTATGAAATAACACTGTGTTTTTTTTTAATTTACAAATTATGAAATTTTAATTTTTGATACTATAATCGATTTAAAAAAAAACACTGTTATTTCATAGTTTTAAGTTTTCCTCTCAGACTCCCCATGACTTGCCTTTTAATTTTTGATTGAAACCATTTCTTTTTTCTCTCCGGATTTTGATTTTGAAAGGGTTTTATCATGCTGAGAGTAGCAGAGTTGTTGATGCTTAAGAAGAAATCAATGAGGCTGCTTAGCGCCTAATTACTTAAATTTAAAAACTAAAAGAAAGAAGGTTTAATTTAATGCGTAAAGGCCAAGTTTTAGGAAAATAATTTGAACTAAAAATGTGAAATCAATAAAAATATAGAGGGCGATGTGAACTGAAAAAAAATTCGTTTTAATTGAAGTTACTAATATATTCTCGACCTATTTAATAAATTGATGATATGGAACTTGGCAGCACATTAGATCTCACTACTTTTTGGCAAACAGATTTTATTAAGCGAACTTGGCCTTTTTTTAGACAAGTGTTTTTGTTGAGATACAATTTAAAGTTTTATAATTTTAGAAAGGTTATTTAAAAATTAAATTATCAATTGCTTATAAGATGAAAAATTATATTTAAAATTTCTCCTAAAGCAATTTTTTTTAATTTTTAAGAGACATTATTCATGATTACATTGAAACCCCTCAAATCCGAACCCAGGAAAACCGAAATCCCGAGAAATCCGAACGAGTTTTTTTTGACAAATTCAAGTTTGGGTAGGTGTTTTCTCGAACTCGAGGCTAGGCCAAAGCTTCTTCCAAGATTCCCGCAGTAAGTTGTATTTTGCCACGATTGTGCAATCCTGCAAATAACGTCTTTTATTGTAACGTTCTTCAGATTCTCAAGGATAGAAAGAGAACTTCTTCACTAATATATCCAAACCACCAGATTTCGGCTAATCCGAACAGAGTACAGCCTCAATTAGTTGGATTTGAGGGGTTTCACTGTATTTGCTTTGATAATTTTTTGTTTTTAATATATTAGATTTTTAAAAATGAAAAATCTTTTTAGACATTATATTTTGATATATATACAATCGTTTAAAAATTGTAAGTTGGCTCGGATTATTTATAACTTAATAATTTTTTTATGTTTAGCTAAATAAAGTGGCTCGGTACTAATAGATGGAAATTCGAAGTCAAGATAAATATAAGTGAATGTTTGATGGTGTGCACCCCAGGTTAATTCTTTCGATTCCGCAAAGTGTAGGAATAATATTTTATTGTCAAAGCATGTAATATGAAATTGGAAAATTATCAGAAGACCACAATAAATTTGAGTTTAAGGTAGTTCTTTCGCGACAATCCACACAAAAAGTGTTTGCCTCGTAACCACTCTATAAATAATAAATATGAACGGTGCTAAAATTTTGGGCTATGTTTTTTTAACGTGACTGTACATCTCACACTACTATATCTTCTTTATGAATGGATCGTTTCCAAGCGACTGTTCTTATATCCCCTCCACTAAAAATAATTTTTTTTATCAAAACTACAAGGTAAATAATTTCAATTTTTTTTTTTTTTTCAAGTTACTCCGAATATATTATTCTAACAAATATTAATTTTTCATCAATAATGATCATTTTCCCATCCTTTCCCAATCTGCCATATACACAAAATTTCATTTTTAATTGCAATTATTTCATGTTTGGTGTGTTAAATCGTCTTCAAATTTTAACAGTGCGTTTATTATACTTTTAATGACTTATATTCCAAGTTTTGAAGACTTCTTGTATTTTTGCATTTGTGAAAGAACTACCTTAACTCGTAGAATTACGAAGGTTTAGATCGAAACTTATTGAAATCAATTTTTATAATTTTTTCTAATTAATATAACAAAGAATAATTGCCATATCAATGAGAATTGTTTTTGACCGCGCTTATTTGAAAAAGATATTTATCGCGAGACTACTGCGGATTACGCTATTGGAGTCTGCGGAGTCTTAAGTCTGGACCAAGAGAGAAAAAAGATGTGATCCACTTAGCTACAATCCAACGTCATTTCGCGTATAGCCCGCTAGACATTCGGATGGATCACCAAGTGAATTTGAAATCTCAGATGTTATATATTTAATCTCCCAGTCCAGAGCGCTCGGTCTATTAGCATGTATGTTAGATGCTTGCCATAAATTAATCGAATGTTTTCTACATTTGATTCAATAGCGAATCTAATGTAGGAAATTTTTGTCAAATATTGAGTGAAAATAATATTTGAACTTATATATTTCTAACTTGAAATAATGATCTTAAATAAATGTTTATAATTTTTTCTAATTAATATAATAACAAAGAATAATTGCCATATCAATGAGAATTGTTTTTGACCGCGCTTATTTGATAAATATCTTTTTCTAACAAGCGCGGTCAAAAGCAATTCTCATTGATATGACAATTATTTTTTGTTATTATATTAATTAGAAAAAATTAGAAAAATTTATTTAAGATCATTATTTCAAGTTAGAAATATATAAGTTCAAATATTATTTTCGACAAAAATTCCTACATTTGATTCGCGAGTGAATCAAATGTAGAAAACATTCGATTTATTGAAATCAATTTGGCTGTTAAAAGTTTAATTTAATTTAAAAAATGTTCTAGGTTGTAAGATTGATGGAAAAAAGGAAGATGCCTTGCGAAAAAATTCTACTCTCTTGGCTGAAATAAACAAACGAAATGAATTATTTATTGCTATTTGTATTGTATCTGGTTGACCGCAAATAAAAGTGAATAAATTTTTTTGTAATCCGCATTCGAACCGCAGTGGTTATTCGATTTCGATGTGATAATAAAAATCAATATTTCCAGAAAAACTAGCGCCTATTTTTGAGAACATAGCAAGCAATTACAAAAATTATAAAATCATATATATATATATATATTCAGAGGATATAGCAGCCATCTTTTATTAAGCACATGAAACGGGGATGAGGCCAAATTGAAAAAAGCACTAAAACCATTTATATTCCTTTTGGCTTTTTTTAAAGACTTCGTCAGTACAAAGGTTTAAATAAATTTATAATTTTTCTCATTAATATATCAAAGAATAATTGATATATTAACGAGAATTGTTTTGACCGCGCTTGTTTAAAAAAGATATATATCGCGAGACTACTGCGGATGATGCAATTGGAGTCTGCGGAGTCTTAAGTCTGGACCAAGAACATCATCCGCAGTAGTCTCGCGATATATTATATATTTTTCAAATAAGCGATGTCAAAACAATTCTCGTTAATATATCAATTATTCTTTGATATATTAATGAGAAAAATTATAAATTTATTTAACATCATTATTTCAAGTTAGAAATATATAAGTTCAAATATTATTTTCACTCAATATTTGACAAAAATCATCTACAATTGATTCGCGATTGAATCAAATGTAGGAAACATTCGATCAAAGGTTTAAAGTTTATAAATAAAGCTAAAAGCTATATAAATGGATTGAGTGTTTTTTCAATTTGGCGTCATCCCTGATACATGTGCTTATTAAAATTATATATAATACTAGCTGAGGCGGGCGTCTCCGCTATACAAAAGGCTATGCGCCCTTCCCCCCATTTGATCTCCACTCTGGTCCCCCTGCACCTTACCCCTGCATTCCACCCCCGAACCCCAGTCTCGCACCCCAATCCCATTCCATCTTCGCACCCACCCTGCACCCCACTACGCACCCTTCCCTCCAATCCACCACCACACCCACCCCGGGCCCCCTGCATCCCAATCCCATTCCACCTCCACACCCACCCTGCACCCCACTACACACTCTTCCCACCCATTCCACCCCCGCACCCAGTTTTTAAATTTCGACCTCCCTAGAGGCCCACAGATTATGTATACAAATTTTGGTTGAGTTTGGTCCAAGGGCAAGAAAGATACGAAGGGTTTTGTGTTTTAGACCACAAAATCAAAAATCCCCCATTTTTCAGTTCAGGGGTCAAACTTCAAAAAAATAAAAAAATCTTCCCGAGATTTAGCATTAATAATCCTATGTTCCAAATTTGAATCCTAAAACTTAAAAACTCGAGGAGATAGAGCACTTTAAAAATTTCAAAAATTTACCCCAAAATGACTATATCTACCTTTCGAGAACAAATAGACAAAAATACTCAAATATTTTTTTTTTTGTATTTCAATGCTTCACCTCTCTAAACTAAGCCCATATCGATATCTTTTCTGGTTTAAGAGATCGTGAAAAACTCTGAAAACAGATTTTGGGACCCTGTATTGACTTTAGGATTCGAATTTCAAAAAATCCCTTCTTATCACACCCATAAATAGTTTAAAAAATATACCCTCCAAATTTTATCTTTCTAGCTCAAGCGGTTTACTCTCTGCGTTGATAGATGAAACATCACCTTCTCTTTTATATATATATATATTAAGATTATATTAATTAAGATGAGAGTTCTATATATTATTAAAATATTAAATATTTATTTAATTAAACAATATTTTTCATTATAGTAATGTCACTATATAGATTTCAATTTTTCTGGAAACATTTTTACTTACTTGGAACCAATATTATTAAGAGTTAAGCCTTAAAAGAAAAACATTTTGCTTGATATTAGGCCCTTGGGATTGGGTGTAGCGTTAGTGCTCCTGGAACGAGAGACCTATAGCCAGCCCCTCCAAAAAAAGACAATTTACTTAATTATTAAAATACAGCTCTGCACGCTGCTGGTCTAAAATGAGCCGGGCAGCCCAAGTTTTGAATTCGGTCAAAAATGTATGGTATAATTTGTAGAGGTAAATCTATTTTTAATTTTAAAGGAATTCGGGACAGCTTAACTATCTGATTGATCTTTGAAAAAATCCTTTGTATTTCTTCAGAGTGACAACGTATGCCTACTAAATTTTTTAATAAAAAAAAATTGTTAATAATGAGTTTAATTTCGAATAAAAATCTTTGTTTTAATAATATTAAAAAAAAAAAAGAATATTGAGGTAAATTTTTTCTCATTATAAAAACATTTATCCTTAAATTGAAGGGTTGGTTTTGTACAATATAATAAAACAATAATTTTAATAACTATTAGAATTATTTAATTGATTACTATACAGTTTCGGTACACTGGTCGACCATCCTCAGTAGTTATCTCGTTCAAGAACCGGAATTTGTCATTTCACATGAAACATTCATTCTTAAATCTCAATATAGATAGATCACACAATTCATTACAATCACACACACATATATACATATATAGTAACAATTTATAAAAACGTTTACCAGTGAACTAGAAACTATATAGTTTCTAGTTCACTGGTAAACGTTTTTATAAATTGTTGCTATATATGTATATATGTGTGTGTGATTGTAATGAATTGTGTGATCTATCTATATTGAAGATTTAAGAATGAATGTTTCATGTGAAATGACAAATTCCGGTTCTTGAACGAGATAACTACTGAGGATGGTCGACCAGTGGTGACCGAAACTGTATAGTAATCAATTAAATAATTCTAATAGTTATTAAAATTATTGTTTTATTATATTTGTGACAAAACCAACCCTTCAATTTAATGAAAAATTTAAATCAAGTCACTTAAGTTCTGGAAGAAAATTAATAAAAAACATTTATTTAACAAAAAAACGATTTCAAGAAATAGAGTTGGAATTCTACACTAGTGCTTTTGTTATAATCTGTTGGCTGTAAAACACTTTTTATTTTTACATTTATGAATAACTAATTAACTAGAGTGCCAAATCTTTTGAAAAATGTATCATTCGATTCATAAAAGTTGAATTATTGATCTGTATAAATTTGTTGAAAATGGTATAAGTTGTATAAAGTTATAACCCTTTTAAAATCTCGGTCCATTTACTTCCATGTTAAAAGGATATTTTTCAATAATTTATTTCACGGTAATGGGGCAGACGATCAACTTCAAATTTCGGGAATAAATATTTTATGCATCAATGATTCGATGGTAAAAATTTGAGAATTTTTTTATAAAAATTATAAACAGTCCCGAACCCCTTTCTCCGGTTCTCAGGGACTTGGACGAAAAGAAATAACACTTTTAAGTATTATTGTATTCTACGAATATTTTTCCCATTGATTGAGATATTTTCAAGATTGCTCAAGAAGAATTAATTCCCAAATTTGTATATATTCAAAACGAAGATCATCATCATCATCATTGAGTATACAGTCCTAAGACTGGTTTGATGCAACAATCCGTCTCCACTCGACTCTGTCCCCCGCCAGCTGTTTAACCTCTCTAAATGTCTGGCATCCCATATCCCCAATTATTTGGTTGAAATATTCTAATCTGGGTCTTCCCCTTCCCCTTTTCTTTCCCACCTCCCCCTCCAAGATATCCCTAAGCAGTCCCCCATGTCTCAGTGTGTGCCCCATCATCTGACCTCTTCTCTTCTTCAGACTCTTCCACAAGGTTCTTCTTTCTCCGATTCTTCCAAGAACTTCTTCATTTGTAATTTTATCCATCCATTTGATATTCATCATTCTTCTGTAGCACCACATTTCGAAAGCCTCCAATCTCTTTCTCTCCGCTTTTCCAATTGTCCAGGTTTCACACCCGTACATGGCTATGCTCCATACATATGTCTTCAATAGCAACTTCCTGTTTGCTAAGCTGATTGAGGAGGAGCATAGTAGTTTTTGTTTTGAATTAAACCCCATTTTTGCTTGGGCAATTCTTGATTTAATTTCGTTAAAAAACGTTTAAAAACGAAGAACTGATTAGATTTTGTTGAATTTGTAATTTCAAAACATTACATAATAAGGTTGAAAAATGAAGAATATCAGAAATAATCGAAACTTTATGGAAAACCCATGAGTGGTGGGAGCTAATGAGATCAATTTTAACATATAAATGGTTTAAAAAAAAACATTGAGCTTTTGATTTGCTTAACACAAGATGTTATATGTATATTATTAAATCTTAGATTAAGCAGACAACAAAAAATATCATTAATTTTTCTAATAAATAACTCTGTTTTTATTGTAAATTATAGCTTTCTAATTTCACTCAATAAAATACCATCAGGTTTTGAAGAAATGCAATTTTTTTCGAAATTCGAAATTTTCCTCAATTTATATTTAAACTACAGGTATATTTAAATTTTGAATAATTCATCAGAAAAATTTTACGATAAGACATGGCATGTCTACAAAAAAGCCCTTATAAGTGAAGATCGAAAAAATTATATTTTTCGAGATAATAACTGTTTTGTAAAAATGTCTATTAGTACGTTACCAAATTGTTGTGGATCGCACTAGCTCAAAAACTAGTGTGAATATCAAAAATAAATTACACATGTAGTTTTGGTGCATTGAGATTAATAGCCGATTAGATTTTGGTTGAAATCGAACCCAAAATTAGGGGGTGGGGGTTAAAATTAAAATTATAAGATTTTTAAACTAAAAAAGCTCTTATAGACTTCTGGGAGCCCACTGATTATGTTTATAATATTTGGTTGAGTTTGGTCCATAGGCCTAGATTTTCATTTTTTGACACTACACCCCTAAATGATTATAAATGATTTTATCCCACAATAAGATCATTATAATTATTATTATATAATAAAAGTTGGGCAATTTAATTGATTTATACTTATCGGAAAAGAGGTTTTTTTATCTAATTAGATTTTTCCTCTTACTAAAAACAAGGACTAAAGATGATCAAAAACACTCGATGGTGGAGAAGTTATCTCCGGAATCGAAGCAAAAGATACAATGTATACATTAATTAATGTAAAGTAATTGGTTTAATTTAATTGAAGGAGACAATAAAATAGTGTCTTCTGCTGGAATTATAAATTTTATTTATTTATAACGAGACTATAGTTTCGAGGGCTTTGCCCTCTTCATCAGTCTATTACAATGTATTCACAGGAATTAATTTATGAATGAAAGTATTACATTTTTCATGTGTTAAGGTGTTAACCTTAACACATGAAAAATGTAATACTTTCATTCATAAATTAATTCCTGTGAATACATTGTAATAGACTGATGAAGAGGGCAAAGCCCTCGAAACTATAGTCTCGTTATAAATAAATAAAATTTATAATTCCAGCAGAAGACACACTCTTTTATTGTCTCCTTCAATATATAAAAATTCTGCTACTCTCGGCAAAAACTTTCAATTTAATTTAATTGATTTGATTGATTGAATTGGGAAATTATTGGGAGAGAATAATGGAATTGAAATAATTATCGGAAAAGAAGTTTTTTATTTAATTAGTTTTTTCCTCTTATTAAAAACAAGGACTAAAAAGATGATCAAGGACACTCGATGGTGGAGAAGTAATCTCCGGAATCGAAGCTCAAAAACAATGTATGCATAAATTCATGTAAAATAATTGGTTTAATAAAATTTATAAAAAAAATTAATTGATTAAAAATTGAGTTTAAAATCCTACAAATATTAATTTGACAATTTAATTGATTAACTCAAAAATTGTTATTTAATTTAAAATAAACTGCAACGGATCGTTGCTAAACTTTATCCAAATTCATTTGAAATATTAATATGTTTATTCCTTTATTATTAATCAGATATCACTTGCAATTTGCAGTTCATGTTGACTTTAAGTCAGAAATAATGATCGATTCTCATTTAATAGTCGAGGAATAACTATTCTACATTGGAATTAGAAACCGAAACGTCAAAAATCCAATAAAGAATTGTTATGGTTACTTATAAAATTTCCTCCCAAATTTTTATCATTTCACAGCGAGAAGCCTAACCATTCTTACTTAAGCAAGTTTAAATGAGCTATATTACCGATCAAATGAATAAATTTTAAAGTTTTTTTAAATTTTTGGTAAAATAAGGAATTTAAAAAAGTACTATCTTACTCTAGAGTAAAGTACTTTAAAATATACTTTTACTAAAAACTTTATTTAACCTTTTTTGTTGTCCCCAAGATACTTAATTAGGATATTAAATTTCATCAAAATTGGTTAAGTCATTTTCAAGATATTTAGAAAGAACTAAAAAAGTACCAAAATAAAGTACTAATGTTTGTGGGCCGATATGTACCAAAAACTAATCAGCGCTTCATTTTGTTAAAATAATGGTAGGTTTTCAATTTCATTTCAATCGGTGCAACAGTGTGGAAAAAATCGTGGGCCAAAAAAACGATAACATCCATCCATCCATCCATCCATCCGCACGCACTAAATGAAAAAATCGCACTTTTTGGCCTCTCGACGAGACCCCATGTAATTTTTGGCAAAACCGTCACGTGCTAAAATTCAACCTAATTGAATACTACAATTTGGGACTTTAATTGAGTCCATGGGTTCCGTAGTCTTTATCTGAGGGCTCTTTGAAGTCTCGCTTGTCGCGAGACCGATTACAATACTTTCCCCATGCTTCGCATTAGATAAAGTAAAAATAATTATACCGTATTTATTTATATACCTATATATACTTAATTTGTGTGCCACTGAAGGCTAGAAATGCAAAAACTGGGTGCGTGGGTGGGGGTGGGGGTTGATGTAGGGGTGCAGGAGGTGGATTGCAGTGGTGGGAGGTCCGGGGGAAGTACGGGGTTTTGGGGTGGGTGCAGGAGGTGGGGTGAAGTGGTGGGGTCCGGGGGCCAAGAGGGGGGGGGTTCGGGAATTAATATATAGCTTTTAACTGAAGCAAAAAGTTACCGAGCATCGCTCGGTGGCCAGGTACTTAAATATAAGAGAGGGGCCAGGCGTATATTAAAGTCATGAGGATGGCCAAATCATTTATTTTTTTTCCTATAATATGTTATACTTAAAGGAAAAAATTAAATAACATAATTTAAAATTACCATATCTAAAAGATATATATTTACCTATACAATTTTAATTTTCCCCACAAACATTTCAAATTTAATTTCTTAAATCAAATAAATTAAGACCCACCGAACGTATAGACAATTGGAAATAAATAAATAAATAAACTTTTGGCTACTATTGAAATGAGATTAATAGGGGCTATGCATATAGAAATAAATATTCATTGGCATTTTCAAACATTATTTATTGATTATTTGATGATTGAAGATTAATTAAATATTTATAAAAAAATAATTAATAATAAAAAAATATTTTTCGAAACTTACCAGAGAGTGCGGTAACCGATTAGGAGTCGGTCTCTGAACTGATTAAGATTGCTTAACTTTTTTGATTGATCTAGAAGTGGCCTAATGCAATTAGCCAAGGAAGGGACGACGGCAGCGCCCGAAAATTAGCCTATAAGAATGTCCTTTCTCAGGCCTGTGCCCCGTGCTATTATAGAGAGAGTCGGCTGACAAGTCTGGACAGGCACTCCGTATGTTAAGCATAGGCTTATTAGGAATGCATTGCAAAGGAATGAAATACGGTATATAAATATACTGTTACATAGTAATGAAAATAATAATAAATTTGAAATTTCCATATACGAAATGAAAGGAATATTAATAAAATCGTATTCTAGAGGATATTGGAGCCTCTCGAGTAAAATAATTAACATTTTGATGTAAAATTAATAAATTAATCGGTTGACATTTTGATTCGAATCTTTTTAGAAATTTTTTTCTCCATTATTCGGGTATCAAATCAAATTTGGTTTTATTCAAAATGTGCAGAAAATTGTATTATTTGATTTATTAAATTGAATTTCAATCTAATTCTAGAATAAATGTTTATGAAGGGCTCAAACATCGATTCCCTAGAGGCGATTTCGAAATTTGAATGAATGGTATATATATAGAAGTTCCCGATTTATACTAGTAAGACGAAAGTCTAGAGGGTAACCGAGAGGCTCTCTCAGCAAGAAAACAAGGCGTTTTGCTACTCAGTGATCGGACGGACGTGAATATATGTTTCTAGGCTGCGACGCAGCCTAGAAACATATATATACAAGATTCTTAAAGAGAAGATTCTCATATAATCTAATCAAGATTTTTTTTTTAATTAATCACAAGATTCTTAAATATTTTTTTACCTTGTCTAAGTATATCTTCTTTAAATATTTTTGTAGTAAATACTTTTATATTATTAAATATTATTGTAGTTTACCTTACTTCTAATAGATGGCAATGTATTTTCTTAATTACCTCTGGTATTACATATTTTAGTTCCTAGTCTATCTAATAGATGGCGTTGGTTTTTTAGGGCTCCGATCAAAAGTAAAACAGAACCCTATTTTAGTATTGATAACAATGATGCTTTATCTGTCCGTATGTCAGAGTAAAATCATTACTTGTTGATTAGGAGAAAATGGACGTATGGGTAGAATTTTTTCATAATTTGTTATGTTCATAGGTTTGAAAATTCCGTTGGGTGTAATAAATCGGGCAAGTGCGAGTCGGACGTTGAGTGTGTTCCGTACATTATAACTTTCAAAATTCTTAAGAGATCAAATTGTTTCTTAATAGTCGTTTATTAAGAGAGAATGAGAAATTTTTCATTGTTTTAAGTTAAGCCCATTTCAAACGTCGGCAGGTACGATAATCAATCATTAAAATACTTCCATTTTTTGCAGCTCTCTTCACTGTCGTTTTAAATAAAAATAAATTGAAAAAATTTAATCTAATATTACTTAAAGAATTTCTTACAGGGATGCCAAACAATCAATGATAAAGAAATATATTATTTGTTATTTTACCATACGAAAAATTCGAACCTTTTCAAAATAATTTGCTCAAATATATTATACAATTTTTGATTTTGAGAAATGAATAGATATAGCATGTAAAATTTCGGGTTTTTAACTTATTTATATTACCAGCTACACTCATTATTGTAGACTATTTAATTTTAAATCTATATACCTATATATAATGGAAAAGTATGTATATATGTATATATATATATATATGATCCAAACAATCTGAACGATCTGATTGGCCAGTGCATAGCCAATGGCAAAGCGTTAAATTATTAGAACGATTCTGATTGGTCAGATAACGGTCGTGCTTAGACGATGCGTTAAATAAATATTTCAAATAAACTTTTGGCCGTCTGGAGACGCTGCCCGCCAGGGCAATACCCCGAGGGCCTAGGTGCAGAAGGCACGCCTGGACCAGCTAGTATTAAATATAAGACACGGGCCAGGTGTATGTTAAAGTTACATGGATGGCCTTATCAGTTAATTCTTTTTATAAAACCAACTATTCTACTATATCTTTCAAATACAACTTTGTAATAAGAACCTGTACCTTCTCAGTCCAAAGTTTCAACTTTCTAGTTCAAACCGTTCTCTAACGAAAAATTGCTAAAGAACCAAAATTTACCAAGATCGTATCAATTCTTGAAAAAAGCTTTTACTCTTTTCTCTAGTTTATAATTAAAATCGGTTACGAGTGACAAAGACATATGTATATGCTTCGAGCAACACATTAGAAAGAAAAATAAGAGAGTCGTATGTAAAATGTTCGCACCAAATTCCCTGTGAGCCAGGCTATAAGAAAGAATTTATTTTAATTTAAATTTTCCAGCTGGTTTCTTTTTTCTGTTTATAAAATAGAAGTTTAAGCTGCTAATATATCATGTCGTGGTAGCCAAGATTTAAGAGCTGTAAAATGATCGTAATGGATAATTTATGGGTTGAAGCTAGGGAACGCGAAATAGGCTTATCCGGGCTGGAAATCGAACTTAAAAGACTTAATAATCCACAATAATCTATATAAATAAAAAAAGTGACTTATGGTAGTTTTTATCAGGTAATTTAAAGTTATTTGTTCAAATAGAATTTAAAAAAAGATTGATAAAGAAATGTTGTCTGGTTTTATCATTATGTAAATATTTATAGGATTTCCACAAAGACTAATATTTATAATACTTATAATTTGTTTTTGTTTTTTATCAGACAACGGTTTGAGCTAAAATGTTGAAACTTAGTACACCTAAAGGCGGTTATTAATACAAACTTGTTTACCATATTTATTAAAGCTTTCTGATAAAAACCACATTATGTAGGTACTATTATATATATAATAGCCCAGATTAATTTGCAGCAACGCTAACGTCATGCTGTCGACAGGGAGCGCTGATGCCGTCGGTATATTTGCGGCAAATTTGAAATATAATTGTAATTTGAACTCGAATTTTGAAATGAAAGACTCCAATTGATTTTAAATTAAGAAACATTAAATATATTGATAGTTATTCCTGCACCCCCCTCCCCACTCAAAAATTAAATATTCAATTCGCTTTTCTTTGCGCACAGAAGAAGAAATTAATCACATCTTATTTGATTTATATTTTATATATTATTTGTTTATTTTTTAATAATTTGCCACTTTTTTATAATTTTTTAAAAATCTAAATTTTGTTATTCTTATTTGTTGATTTTTACAAAATTGAAAGACTTAAGACACGCAAGCCAATATGAGTTCTCATGGCAATTCTGGATGGAGCAGCCTGTCATACAAACAACACCTGATCTCATTTAAATATTTGGAGCCTTATATCGATTATCGATCACAAATTTAAAAAAAATGATAGAATATAATTCTCCTCCTCACATGATCCCACTTATTTAAATAAATCTATTTCCACACAAAAAATATCACAATGCTGTAGATTATAGAAGAAAAAAAATACTTCCAGATTCATATCTAGAGCCTCATTTCTGTAACTGTGTCAAGAACGAAAAATTAGGTCCGTTTTAGACGAACAAATCTTTTTAAAATGAATTAAATTAAAATAATGTAAAAATAGATATTACAATTGTATTGACGACAAACAATAATAATGTATCTTGAAATAAATAAATAAATGAAGAAATATGAAGAAATTAAAGATTTAGAGAAACTTCATATAATTTGCAATTTCTAATTTTAAAAACAATTTTAAAAAGAAATTAGCAAAAATAATTTAGACAATTTGTCTAATGAATGATTATTAAAATGATTTAATGAATTGAAGGAGAAAATAAAAGAGTGTGTCTTCTGCTGGAATTGTACATTTTTAATTCATTTATAACGATCGTTATATAATTCCACCAGAAGACACACTCTTTTATTGTCTCCTTCAATTTATAAAAATTCTATACTCTCGGCAAAAAGAAACTTTCAAATTAATGATTTAATGAATATGTGCAAAAAGATACAGTGTGCTATCGATTATCCGGGTACGACTTATTCGGTTTGTGGCTTATCCGCACTTAATATATATTTGTCATTAGAGATTTTTCGGGTTTCTCCGCGTGGGTCTGAGAGTTTTTCTCGACGTTTCGGCTCTCCTTTTGGAGCCATTTTCAAGAGAGGGAGTGGGTGGTCTACGTGGTCTTAGCCTTGTTATCCGAGGGTTCGTTTTGGGGAGTGTCTTCCGAGTGAATTTCTTCATTCAGAAGACTGGGTGTATTGGGAGATTTAGGATGTTTTGGGTGTTTTGTAGTTGAGGGTGGATTACTTACGGTATGGCGGCTGACATATCGACTGCCACTGTTTCGAGAACACTTGTCACTGTCGATACGTTCACTGTCACTGTTCACAAGAAGTAATCCGCCTTCAACCATAAAACACCCAAAACCTCCTAAATCTCCCATTCCACCCAGTCTTCTGAATGAAGAAATTCACTCGGAAGACACTCCCCAAAACGAACCCTGGACAACGAGGCTAAGACCACGTAGACCACCCACTCCCTCTCTTGAAAATGGCTCCAAAAGGAGAGCCAGAAAAACTCTCAAAACCCCGCGGAGAAACCCGAAAAATCTCTAATGACATAGAACCCATCCGCGGAAACCTCAATGAACATATATATATTAATTCATTATTTTTACTTTATTATATAGGCTATGGTCTAATGTTGTGACCGTGCATGAAAAAAGTCTTTTTTTTTTGCTTAATTTTTTCGAAATATCTCCAAAACGGTTGAAACTATTTTGATAAAAAAAAAAAAAAATTGAGCGAAACCATAGGAGTTTGGTCTACAAAAAATCCCTAATGAGAAAACATCGAAAAAATTAAATTTTACTAGATATTAAAAAAAAATTGAGTGAAATCATGGCGGTTCGGTCTACAAAAAGGCCCTAATGAGAAAACATTGAAAAAATTAAATTTTACGAGATATTAACTATTTTTTAAAAATGTCTTTCTAGGCCCTTGGCCCAAACTCAACCAAATTTTGTATACATAATCTGTGGGCTCCCAGAAGTCTAAAAATACAAAAACTAACTAACATAAAATGGGCAGTGGGAGGGTCGTCAGCTAGTATTAAATATAAGAGAGTGGTCTGGTGTATGCTAAAGTCATGTGGATGGCCACATCAGATTATGAGTTAGGATGTGATGCAGAAAATAAAATAGTAGATTTGATGTTCTAATAGTTGAGTTATTTATCGAAAGAGACGACCAGTTAAATCATTCAGAATCATTGAGAAAATATAGGTAGTTTAAACCGAAACATTTCTTTTAATAAATTATATAATACACAAGATGAATCAATTATTAGATTTATTTTTTAAATATAAAATCAATATTTAAAATAACACTTATATAGAGTGTGTGTTTACCTTGAGTATTTGAAGGGCTTAACAATTCTAAACATCACCCGTTAACAAAAACAGCAACAAAACAAAGGACTAAACCACGACACTAGATAAAATAATCACGCACTGGAGAAGTGGACAATCTGGAGTCTCGAAAAGAAATGAATTTGAAATAAATAAAAAAGCATTGCAAGTGAAAAGAGAACCGTTACTTTGGATTTGATTAAAAACAACGAAAATAATAATTATATAGAAAAATGGATTTATCAAATTATTAGGAAAAAGATACGCTTTGAAAAAGATAAAGATATACATATTATTGATTCCGTTATCTTTTTTGGGAGATTACAGAGTACATCGAGGGGTGAACCGCGATTGGAATTAGGTGTACACGTCTTTGGAATTATGTGGAATTATTTTGGGATTCATTAGAAAATTTCTGCCCCTTCATCTGTTGTTTTCTACTTGGAAATGAAAGTGCAAGTGGAAGTAGGTGCACACGATACTAGGTCGCGGTCCACCCCTCGGAGTACATAGAAGTGAATTGTATATATAAAAAATGTGTGTATCTCTCAAGATTTTCAATTATCTTTTAAATTTAAATTGCTTTTAAATAAATATTTTTTTTTTTTCAAATAATTATATTTATTTAGAATTTAGTATACATTTTTTATAAATTTAATTTTTTTAATTTTACTTTCATATACCTACGGGATATGATGTAGTATTTTAATATCATGGATAAAAAGTGATGTTTGTATTTTTTTTTTTTTTTTTTAATTTTTTTACTTTACAAAAAGTCAAGTATTGTAATCGTGCATGAAAAAAGTGTTGTTTTTTTTTACTTCAAGTTTTCGAAATATCTCAAAAAAGGCTTAAAGTATTTTGTTAAAAAAAAAATTGAGCGAAACCGGATTATTTTGGTCTACAAAAAAGCCCTTGTGAGTGAACATCACAAAAATTATATTTTACGAGATATTAATTATTTTCTCAAAATGTTAGTTAGTACTTTAGCAAATTTTGTATACGCTCTAGCTCATCTAGTTTGAAAATCATAATGAAATTTCACTTGTAATATAAATTAATAAAGTAAAAGGAGTGTAGTTTCGCAGTGAATGAAATAAAACTCAAAGTGGTTTATATAAACTCAATATATTTCTGATTATTAGTCCATCAGGAGTTTACAGATTAGTTTTTAATCTGTAAACTCCTGATGATGGACTAATAATCAGAAATATATTGAGTTTATATAAACCACTTTGAGTTTATTTCATTCATGTGAACTACACTCCTTTACTTTATAAATTAATATCATGTTTCACCTAAAACCCACACCACTTTCCCTAAGTAAAACTTGTAATATAGTTTTGGTGTATTGAGATTGAGAGCTGATAAGATTTTGGTTGAAATCGAATAAAAAATTAAGGGGAGAGGGTTAAAAAATTAAAATTATAAGATTTTTAATTAATGAATCTATGAAGCATTGTAGCATATTAAGGTTTTAGCTTTATTAGTTTAAAGCGACAGAAAGACTATATATAGATATATATTCTTAACTAATTTATGGAATATATTCGAATATTGTGTATATGAGGATGTGGCGGGGGGATTCATGAATACATTTACCTATGAGTAATTTTACCCCTAATTAATGTATACAATTTTTGATTAGATATTATAATTTCGCCGTTTCGCCTTAAAGTTATGCAACCTACAAGTCTCATAGACATATCATTTATATACCCTATAGGCGAGCCTATCCAGTGGAACATCGTTTAATGAACTCCCAAGTTAACGACTAAATCGATTTGCAAGCTAGATACAACAAAAATAGGGGGTTCTATAATTTGAAGAAACGTAAAAACGTTACTTAAATCGTAATATCAAGGGCAGGAATCTAGTTTTTATCTATTTTTTTTATAAACAAGCTGACATGTTCTGATGTGGCCATCCACTTGACTTTACCATACAGCCTGGGCCCTCTCTTATTTAATATTTAATAAAATTATTTATAATCATGTTAGGGGAGGGGGGTTAGTTATTCCTTTTTTAGACTCCTGGGAGCCCACTGATTATGTATACAACATTTGGTTGAGTTTGGTGCAAGAGCCTATATTTTCATTTTTTGACCATACACCGCCCCCCCCCCCTCCATTTTAGGCCGTTATCTTTTGCATTTTTAGACTTCTGGGGTCCTAGTGATTAGGTATACAAAATTTGGTTGAGTTTGCTCAAATACCCTAGATATTTAATTTTTAACCTCCTCTCCACCCCCCTTTTTGGGTCGATATGCACCAAAATCTAATCAGCTCTTAATCTCAATGAACCAAAACTACGTGTGAAATTCATACTAGTTTTTGAGCTAGCTCGTTCACAAAAATTTGGTAACTCACAGGCTAACAGACTAACAGACTAACTAACAGACTAACAAACATTTTGACAAAACAATTATTATCTCGAAAAATATAATGTTTTCGCTGTTCACTTATTAGAGCTTTTTTGTAGAGCGAAATGCCATGGTTTCGCTCAATTTTTTTAATCAAAATAATTTCAGCTGTTTTTGAGATATTTCTAAAAAAAAAAGGAAAAAAAATAAATAAAAATAATTACTTAAGATATTACAATATTATATTTCTACATAGATTTTTTACTTTATGGTCAAGTATTATAATCGTGCATGGAAAAGGTGTTTTTTTTGCTTCCTTGATGTGGCCATACACACGACTTTACCATACACCTGTCCACTCTCTTATATTTAATATTGAACTAAAATAATTTAAAATTATTTACGAAAGAATCCCCCCATCCCCCGCTCTACCAGTATTGTAATCATAAAACACATTTTTTACTAATACTTATCTAATCAATACAAGAAAAAAGTAAAGTTACAATTTATTTTTGTATTTCTACAATATAATATAGTAATTTTTTTACTATACGCAATCTTATACATTTCCTATCTATTTGTATTCTAAAGATATAGTATATTTACAATTTTTAACAGTATGTACATATGGTCTACTACCAGATTGGTCATTCTAAATATAACTATGAATTATTTCATGAAATTCCAATTAATTTTTAAAAAGTGTGGTATATAAACTTAAAAAATATGAAATTATCTTAAAAATGTGTGGATTATGCAAAATGTAAAAATTATTCGGATTAAATTACTTACACTTACAATTTGACTGATCATTCCCCGATATCAATTGACCTGGCCGTCAAGATATAATTTCAAAGAGTAAATAAATGATCAGCTTTTTGGATGGTAATCAATACAAGTCCTATCGAAAGTGATCTTTTATATATATAGAATACAATCACAATAGCTGGAGTTATTCATTACAAACAAAAGAAAACAATTATTTCGAACAATAAAAAAAATCTAAATGACAAACAAATAATGCGCTTTAGAAAAGATATCGCTTAGAATGGTCAGCAAACACGTAATTTATTTTAAATAAATAAAGTGCTTCACAGTAGTTAAATGGTTGTTGATTGATTAGACAAATATACATATATACATTTTAAATAAATAAATATATATATATATATATATAGCCATAAATAATAAAAAGTAAGTCAATATATTCGTCGAGCAGTTCCACTGGGACGGTGTAATATGAATTAAAAATTTTCGAATCTTATTAAACGAGAAAACTAATAAAAATATAAGTAAATAAAAACAACTAACATAAAATATGCCGGCCATGTGTAAGTCGGATTGCATACAGTGGTTCCATATTTAGTATATTCCATAAAAAAATAAAACCGACTTCAAAAAAATTAAATGCAACAAATAAAATAATAAGAACTTAAAAATAAAATAAAATTCACTAAAGGGTATAAAATAATTATTATCACAAATAAACGACGAAATATTAACATGAAATTACTTTTTGAAGTCGGTGCCAAAACAAACTATACATATAAGCGAGCGTACACGCCAAACGTACTAAGTAAGATCCGTCGAGTGCGATTCATAAAATGTATATGTTTGGCACCGACTTCAAAAGTAATTTCATGTTAATATTTCGTCGTTTAGTTGTAAGTAAATAAGATAATAATTGTTTTATACCTTTTAGTGTATTTTATTTGATTTTTGAGTTATTATTATTTTATTTATTGCATTGAATTTTTGAAGTCGGTTTTATTTTTTTATAAAAATTATTTTTATTTCTCTTTTTAGTGATGTTATTAATAGTGACTTAATATAATACCTTGCATGCATCTCGTAAGAGAAAGCGGGCGAATGAATCAGAAAATGATAATAAAATTCAATTCAAAAATATAGAAATTCTCTCGAAACGTTTGCGGGTTTTAAATAAATGTTTTAAGATTTTTTTATAAAAGATTATAATTTCGATTATTTGGTCATAAGAATGAGAGATTTACGTTATTTCGTCATTGATCATATTATCAGAACTTGGCAAAACTAATATAGTACCACCCCTAAGGTACCCTCTTTCCAATAAAAAAATAATCATTAAAATCGGTTCATAAACAAAGAAGTTATGCCTGAACAAACATATCAAAAAAGGTCTAATACCAATGAAAAAAAACGGGACCAATCGGAAGCTAGACTGAACCCAATGCAAAAAAAAATCATCAAATTCGGTTGACAATTGGCGGAGATATGAGGTAAAATAGAAAAAAATCAGTCGAATAGAGAACCTCCTCCTTTTGTGAAGTCGGTTAAAAATACCTGATAAGTCAAATTTATACTTATTTGAGGTTCATAAGAAGAAAATGATGGAATTTGTGGATTTTATCATAATTTTAAGTTAAGACACTTCTGAGCACTGACCCGTACATAAATCACCTAAAAATGGCCACTTCGGCCTCTCACACATCATTGTTTTAAAGTGAATTAAATTCAAAGATAAATTCTTATAAAAGAGATATTTACAGGAGACAAAGATGAAAATAAAAAAAAAATCGAGTGAATTCAATAATCCCTCCCTCTGGAAAATGACTAATATAATTATTTCTAATTATACGCATTTAAAAAATAAAGCTCACCCTTGATAACAAAGTAGTAAAATTGAAAGGGTGAGAACATTATCAAAGGTTAGTAGTAGCTCTCAGTAAATACAATAGTATAAAGATTAAAAAATATATAATTATTATTTTATAAAAAGAATCTGAAAATGTTTATTAAAAATCTAAACAATTCGGAAGAAATACTCGCTTCATCAATGGAAATTTGGAAAATAGTTGCTTTAAAAGGGAAATATAAAGCAACTATAAAAAATTCATTCATTTATCGTTTTTACTTTACCATACAGGGTATGGTCAAGTATTGTAATCGAAAATATTTCAAACATGGCTGAAACTATTTTGATTAAAAAAATTGAGCGAAACCATGGCATTTCGATCCACAAAAAAGTCCAAATAAGTGAACATCGAAAAAATTATATTTTTCGAGATAATAATTGTTTTGTCAAAATGTCTGTTAGTAGTCTGGTTATCCGTCTGTTAGTCTGTGCGTTACCAACTTTTTGTGGACATATACATAATCAGTGGATCCCCAGAAGTCTAAAAATGCAAAAACTAACCGCCCAAAATGGGGTGGGGAGGGTGTAGGGTCAAAAAATGAAAATCTTCGGCATTTACCAAACTCAACCACATTTTGGATACATAATCAGTTGAGACCCCAGAAGTCTAAAAATGAAAAAACTAACCGACCAAAGGGGAAGGGGTGTATGGTCAAAAAGTGAAAATCTAGGCTCTTGTACTACTAAATTCAACCAAATTTTGTATACATAATCAGTGGGCCCCCAGAAGTCTAAAAATGAAAAAACTAACCCCTTCCCCTACATGTTTATAAATAATTTTATTAAATATTAAATATAAGTGAGGTACCAGGTTGTATGGTAAAGTCAAGTGGATGGCCACATCAGAACACGTCAGCTTATTTCTTATATTATAGAAATATAATTCTTTCATAAAAATAAACGCAAAACGTTTATTAAAATTCTGAAAGTTTCAGGAGAAATTCTACTTTTTATCAATGGATATTTGGCAAAATAATTGATTATTAAAAGGAAATAGTTTTTTAGTTAAATTAATTAAAATATTAATGTAGTTCTTTCAAGAAGTCTTCGGAACTTGACATATAAGTCACTAAAAGCATAATACACATACTGTTAAAATTTGAAGACGATTTACCAAACCACACATGAAATAATTGCAATTAAAAATGAATTTTTTACATATTGTAGATTGGGAGAGGGTGGGAAAATGATCATTATTTTATTTTTTTTTTTCATTAAAGGACTTTCACCATTTTGATGAAAAACTAATATTTGTTAGAATAATATATTTCGAGTAACTTAAAAAAAAATTGAAATTATTTACTTCGAAGTTTTGATAAAAAATAAAAAAAATCATATTTGGGCCATTATTGCTAGCGGAGGGATATAAGTTCAATGGCTTGGAAACGATCCATTCATAAAAAGAAATAGTAGAGTGAAAAGTACAGTTACGTTAAAAAACATAACCTAAAATTTTAGCACCGTTCATATGTATAGAGTGGTTACGAAGCTAAAACTTTTTGTGTGGATTGTGGAGATAGAACTATCTCAAAGTTATTAAAGCTACTAAAATTAGATGATTTAGATTTATTTTTAAAAACAACGATTTTTCCAAATTTTCAATCATGAAGGGAGAATTTGTCCCGAAACTCAACATCTCGCGATATAACAGTTTAATTTTTTCTGATTTTCTGCATTTATTAGTCAGAAGTTCTGAAGGTAGAAAGATCAAAATCTAATATCTCTCTTCATTTTAAAAACACAAACATTTTCGCAGGAAAACTTTAAACGAACTTTCATTCTTGAGTTATCGAGAGATAGACAAACATTCTCTCCTCCCATACAGACATACCCAGAGAATATAATGATTGAAAATGTTTTTTCTCTAGCTTCTAGAAATATATAAAGGCAATTAAGCAAATGAAAAAAAATGTAAATTTTTTTGGAGCGAATTCAATAGGCAGGTGGGCTTCGTATTTTTTGACTTCTCAATTCCCATTGTGTATTTGAATCCAGAAGCAGATAATAATTGTATGGGCAGTTTCCCTTTAAAGGCATCGGGATGACCCATTTGCCAAGTACCCTGATGAAAATCTAAAACAAATCCCCCTTGTCCCTACTCATTGGCAGTCCCGTTCGTGTCCGAGCAGCAGCCGTCCCCTGCATCCCCTCCATATGCTCCCACTCGTCATGTTCATTTAGAATTGCTTGTGTGACATTAACAAATGACATAATATGTATATTATTATTGTTAGATGAATACTTTTTAATTGCAGAAGGGACTAATAAATGCCAGGGGTGAATATTTAACTCTCGTTTCTCTCTACAGTTAGAAATAGATAATCCATAATTATCAAAATCTGGCGTGATTAAACTCATCATGCTAGGAAACCATACATTCCTTTCTCGTTTATTTATTATTTATATTAATGTATTTCTATTAAAAATCAAATATACAATGAAAAAACAATTTATATTTAATAAATATATTGATAGAGTTGAACATTTTTAATGAGTTCTTATTTATTCCAAAGATATTTTATTAATAATCAAGATATATCGAAATCATTCCAAATATGACCAAATATATTATATACTTGAGTGATCTATTTCCGAGGGGTGAACCGCGACCTAATATCTTGTACACCTACTTCCACTTACACTTTCATTTCCAAGTAAAAGACAATAGATGAAAGGGCATTATCAAATGAATTCCAAAATAATTCCACATAATTCCAAAGACGTGTACACCTAATTCCAATCGCGGTTCACCTCTCGTCTATTTCATTCTATTAGATATCTCTTAATATCTAATGAATGTCTTGTTTACTTCTAGTGAAACCTCTTATTTTATCATAAAACGACTTAGATTTTTTGCAAATGGTGATATCTTAATAATTAAGATATTTAAAAAAAATTAATAAGAATTTTGTTTACATTATTAATTTTTTTTTTAATTTTAAAAACCCACTATAGGATTATAAGAAATATTAATATATATTAAAATTAGATTACCTTGTACCTTAAATCAAATATATTAATTAATTCAAATTTTTATCTTATTAATTCAACCAAATGAATAATTATTAAAATAAATTGAAAGTAATGGAAGGCAGCCCAGAGGTAGTGAGAAAATGAAAAGTGAAAAAATTAACACATATAAAATAAGGTGTAATTTATTGGAATCCTTCCTCCTTTCCTTTCAAACCTCACTTCCTTTCTTTCCTCACTACCTCTGGGCTGCCTTCCATTACTTTCAATTAAAATTTCTACCAGTCCGTCTTTCTCCAGAGAAAATTTCGTTTTAAAATAAATATTTATATAATTCATTTGAATTTGAATATAGATTCTAAATCAAATGAATATATATACTCATCTTCTAGTCAGAAATACTTATATTTATTATAAATAAAAAATATTCAAGTTTATATCATTTTTGTCGTAATTACGTATTATTCCATTTAAATACCAAACTATTAAATTCAATTATTCACTATTTTACTAAAATAACAATATTTTCATAACTTATTGGTGCTTGGTTCAAATAGCGGCATCTTAACTATTAATATACCTTATGTAGAGTTGCTCCAAAAATATGAGAATACTTAAAATACGTATATCATTTATTCATATTGAACAGAGATCAATTTCGCCTTAATTAACTTCACCATTTATTCATATCAAATATAATTTCTTAACTATAAATATATCGTTTTTACAGTGTATGCAGATGTAGAGATAAATTTAATTTTTTTGCTTAGTTTTTAAGAAAAATCTAAAAAATAAAAAAATAAAATAAAACTTTTGATGAAACCAATTAAGAGAATTAAGGATTAAAGACCTAGAAAAAAGTTGGTATATAGTAAATATCATGAAGTATAGAATTGGTTTAATGGTCAAAGAAGTAATATCCCAATATTTTAACTTAGATTATTTTAAGTGAAAGTAAAAATCAAATATGTCAACATGAAAAAGCATTCAAGTAATTTATCATATTTATTAACTAAATTTACATATTAATTGTATATTTTTTATTTATTTATTTTTTCAAGGGGGAAAGGAGGGTTTAATATTTGATGATTGCATTCTTGAAGGTCATAATAATTAATGATGCTCGCCTTTAGGTCACTATGCAAATTGCATAATACTATAAAACATTAAATTTCAATATTTCTAATAAATTCAATAAAGAAATCGATCGAGTGGAACAACATTCCCATTCTCTCTCTCTCTGAACCTGTTTTCTATTCATTCATTATATCTTACGATAAAATCCACTCGTGCCAGATAGATACTTCATTCATTCAGAAATAAAATAAAAATGTATATTAACAGTTCAAATGGCGAAATAAGTAATTTATCATTTTAGAAATTGATTGTCAGTTGTCATTGAGAACAATACACCTCTTGATGTTATTATTCAATGGAGGATATTATATATACTCTATATAGTATTATATAATTTCGATTAATATTATTCGGTCTTATTATTTCTCTCCTGTTAGAAGTGTTATCTTCAACAATAACTAATGTACTAGTAAACAAGGATGGGAAATAGTAAGTGAAACACTTACTACAGGGTTTTTCAACCTTTTTTATGAAGTGACTTCCTTAGTATGAAACAATTTTTCGCGACCCCCTACCTCCCGCTGTTAGTAACCTGTATTTTATTATGTTACAAATATCAAATCCGTGCAATATTTTTATTAATTTTTATAATTATTAGCTATCGCCTAAATACACAATTAAGTACCTAGTACTTGGAGCCACCAAGCGATGCACGGTAACCAAATTAAAAAAACAAACAAATATATATAGTACACGCCCCGTGGACCCCCCCCCCCCCCTCACCGACACCAGGCACCTCGCCCCCACCAGTGCACCCCCACCGCACCCACCCCGGATCCCCCACAACTGCACCCGACCTCCTGCACCTCCCACATCCACCCCATACCGCACAAAAGTTTTTGCATTTCTATCTTTCTATAGAAAGATAGTCAGTCGTCCACATATTATGTGTATATTTGCTCACATCCATTCATATTAATAAACATAATAAAAAAATAAATAGGAAAATAATAATAAAAAAAATAATTGTACCTATAGGGTCTGAAATAAAAACAAAATTAAATAAGATTTGTTTCCAATTATATATTAAAAAAAGCCACTTCAACCGCTTTATTTGTAAACACAGCTGTTTTGTTATGATTTAGACAGCTGTTATTTAAAAACAAAAAAATTCCTAATTTTAATATAATATAATAATATTTGGTATAAAGTATTAGCGGGTTTTAAAATTAAAAAAAACAATTAAAAATAAAAGATAATTAGAAAAAATGTAAACAAACTTTTTTATTGAGACTTTCATCTATAAATAATTGCTTTAATTAAGAAAATATCAATTAAGATGAAATTTGTCGAGGTCCAGACCTAGCCAGATCGCATTCTCATCCTCAAAATTTGTTAATAGAGTTGGTTTCATCAAAATCGGTAGAGCCGTTTTCAAAATAGAACTAAGATACAAATATATATATATATATAATATATTCAAACAAATAAATATGTAAACAATTTTTGCTCATTTAATAAGAGTAGATAGATAACAGACATATTTTTCTTCGATTCGTTTTCTTCGACTATTTGGACTTTATTGGAGAAGTGGGGCCTGAGAAATTTTCTTAATAAAAATAATTTTTAAGAAAAAAATAAAAACCGACTTCAAAAAATTAAATGCAACAAATAAAATACACTAAAAGGTATAAAATAATTATTATCTTATTTAGTTACAACTAAACGACGAAATATTAACATGAAATTACTTTTTGAAGTCGGTGCCAAACAAACTATACCTATAAGCGAGCGTACCCGCCAAACGTACTAAGTAAGATCCGTCGAGTGCGATTCATAAAAGGTATATATTTGGCACCAACTTCAAAAAGTAATTTCATGTTAATATTTCGTCGTTTAGTTGTAACTAAATAAGATAATAATTATTTTATACCTTTTAGTGTATTTTATTTGTTGCATTTAATTTTTTGAAGTCGGTTTTTATTTTTTTCTTAAATATTATTTTTATTTTTCTCTTTTTAGTGATGTCATTAATAGTGATCATATCATCAGAACTTGACCAAATTAATATGACACCATCCCTAAGACACCCCCTTTCGGATAAAAAAAGAACCATCGAAATCGGTTCATAAACAAAGAGGTTAGGTCTAAACAAACCTAATAAAAAAGGTCTAATACCTATGGAAAAAAATCGAAAAAAAAATGGGACCAATCGGAAGCTAGACTGGACCCAATGCAAAAAAAATTTCAAAATCGGTTGACAATTGGCGGAGATATGACGTAACATAGGCACAAAAAAAAAAAAAAAAATCAGTCGAATAGAGAACCTCCTCCTTTTTTGAAGTCGGTTAAAAAATAGGACATTCCAAGACAAATCGAACTGTTTGAAAATTTTTAATTTTTTATTTCTTTCGTTTTTTTTGATATTTTATAGTACCCATCAAAAAACTCTTCCTGGTAAATTTTGAAATTTTTTTTGATCACTGGTTTAAGAGATATCGAATTTCGGGTTTTCGCTCATAACTTATTCAAAAATGGACAAATTCAAAAAAAAATTTAATTTTTTTTTTTTACTAGAAAAAAATACAAAAAATTATTTAAAGTTGTTTTTATATGAGATTTTGGAGTATGAAAATTTTAATCATGTTTTTGAAATTGTATGTAATTTTCGATTTTTTTATAATTTTTAACTTCTATTCATTCTACATATTTTAAGAGCGGTTTGATATTGGTTCTATGATAATTACCATTTTTTTTATTTTTTATTTTTATTTTCTTTCAACAAACTAAAATACTAATTATTTATTTTAAACACCCGTTAACGGTAAAAATTAATTCAAAATAATTAAAAAAAGAAAACTCAATACCAAAAAGTGGTTTTAATAATGATTAATAGCAAATAAATTTTTTTCGAAATTTTCAAAAATCGAAAAAAGAAGTAATTATCGTAGGACCACTATCAATCCAGTCTTAAAATTTCTAGAATGAAAAGAATTTTGAAATAAAAAATTTTCAAAAACAAGATTAAAATTTTCAAACTCAAAAATTGCATATAAGTAAAAACACTTTAAAATTTTTTAATAAAGTATTTAAAAAAACAAAGATTTCAAAAAAAAAAAAAAATAAATAAAAAAATGAACTTGGACTATTTTTTAAGAAGTAAGTAATGAGCGAAAAAACGAAATTCGATATCTTTTAAACAGGTATCAACATTTTTTCAAAATTTACCAGGAAGAGTTTTTTGATGGGTAAAAAAAGTGTCAAAAAATGAAGGAAATCAGAAATTAAAATGTTTCAAACTACTGGCGTGGAATGCCTCAAATATATTTTTAAACTTTGTTTTTTTTTCTTTTTTTGCTGAGGCTTCTCGACCCCCAGGGTGTTGCTAATTATTAGAAGTATTGAGTAAGAATTGTGCAGAGATATAAAACCAGACATATAGACTACAAAAAAGTCTACTAAAAAATTATTTTTCTTCACGTTTCAGACATTTCTAAATAAGAATGAGAAAAAATAAACCCGCTGAATCTACTAAGTAAATTTGATATTAATTGGCAGTTTATTTAAAAAATATTGAAATTTAAGGATATTATTGTTGAAGTCCAAAGCAATGGTGTGACGTCAGAGGTCGGTTGTAGGATTAGAATAACCAGATTTATACTTCACAAAACAAGAACATTAATTTTAAAACCCACTAATAGTTAATGACAAATAAAAATTATAAATTTCGGGTTGTCTTGACACGTTTTCACTTTTTCCTATTGAGTTAATTTTTGTGTGATATATATTATTTAAGTTCAGGGCTGTCTCTCAACTCTAATCATATATTTTCATCCAAATACAAATGGGAAGAGGCTCTTTAAAGCGAATTGGTGCATGAAAGAACTGAATTCAACTGTAAATTGAATAAATCCCGAACCAAAATATTCGAGCAATAAATATTTAACACATGAAAAGAGAGATTACTCTTTCTGAAAAGGATTAATATGGACATTGGGGAAAAGTAAATCAATTCATGCTAATTAATAAATGTTTGACAAATTGATAGGGATGATAAATTGACCTAAATATATATAAATATATAATATGAACTGTGCTTTTTGCGACTTCTTAGATTTGAGATTCTCTCTTATGAATATCTAATATATCATACCTTCTAAAAGTTTCCGAACACTCAGTTAAACTTAAAGATAGAAAAAAGATCGTATCAAAAGACTAAACGGCCACAAACCGACTATAAATATTTGACTTTTGAGTTCCTCTAAATTCAATATGTTTATTTTAAACAATTTGTCTCTCAAAAAAAAATAAACTGCAACGGATCGTTGCTAAACTTTATCCAAATTCATTTGAAATATTAATATGTTTGTTCCTTTATTATTAATCAGATATCAATTGCAATTTGTAGTTCATATTGAAATTAATTCAAAAATAATTCTCATTTAAGAGTCGAGGAATAACCATTCTACATTGGATTTTTGACGTTTCGGTTTTTATTGGTAACCATTGCTGAAGACATAGAGGAATCGACTTAAAATCAAAAATAGCCATCGATTCTCATCTAATACTTGAGGAATAACAATTCTACATTAGGTTTTTGAAGTTTCGATTATTATTGGTAACCATTGCTGAAGACATGGAGGAAACGACTTAAAATCAAAAATAACGATCGATTCTTATCTAATACTAGAGGAATAACCTTATTGAATTCCATTTTTGATGTTTTGACTATTAATGGAAACCTCTACTGAAAATGTAGAAGAATCGACTTAAAATCAAAAAGACTAAATTCTTTTTTGGTAAACAACTCAAGATAATCGAAACGTCAAAAACCTAATGTAGAATAGTTATTCCTCAAGTATTAGATGAGAATCAATCGCTATTTTTGATTTTAAGTCGATTCCTCTATGTCTTCAGCAATGGTTACCAATAAAAACCGAAACGTCAAAAATCCAATATAGAATGATTATTCCTCAAGTACTAGATGAGAATCAATCGCTATTTTTGGTTTAAAGTTATTTCTCTATGTCTTCAGGAATGGTTACTAATAAAAACCGAAACGTCAAAAATCCAATATAGAATGATTATTCCTCAAGTACCAGATGAGAATCAATCGCTATTTTTGGTTTAAAGTCGATTTCTCTATGTCTTCAGCAATGGTTACTAATAAAAACCGAAACGTTAAAAACCCAATATAGAATGATTATTCCTCAAGTACTAGATGAGAATCAATCGCTATTTTTGGTTTAAAATCGATTTCTCTATGTCTTCAGCAATGGTTACTAATAAAAACCGAAACGTCAAGAGAACTCAAGCTTGAGTTGTTTACCAAAAAAGAATTTATTTTTTTGATTTTAAGTCGATTCTTCTACATTTTCAGTAGAGGTTTCCATTAATAGTCAAAACATCAAAAATGGAATGCAATAAGGTTATTCCTCTAGTATTAGATAAGAATCGATCGTTATTTTTGATTTTAAGTCGATTCCTCCATGTCTTCAGCAATGGTTACCAATAATAATCGAAACGTCAAAAACCTAATGTAGAATTGTTATTCCTCAAGTATTAGATGAGAATCAATCGCTATTTTTGATTTTAAGTCGATTCCTCTATGTCTTCAGCAATGGTTACCAATAAAAACCGAAACGTCAAAAATCCAATATAGAATGATTATTCCTCAAGTACTAGATGAGAATCAATCGCTATTTTTGGTTTAAAGTTGTTTTCTCTATGTCTTCAGGAATGGTTACTAATAAAAACCGAAACGTCAAAAATCCAATATAGAATGGATATTTCTCAAGTATTAGATGAGAATCAATCGCTATTTTTGATTTTAAGTCGATTCCTCCAAGTCTTCAGCAATGGTTACTAATAAAAACCGAAACGTCAAAAATCCAATATAGAATGATTATTCCTCAAGTACTAGATGAGAATCAATCGCTATTTTTGGTTTAAAATCGATTTCTCTATGTCTTCAGCAATGGTTACTAATAAAAACCGAAACGTCAAAAATCCAATATAGAATGATTATTCCTCAAGTACTAGATGAGAATCAATCGCTATTTTTGGTTTAAAATCGATTTCTCTATGTCTTCAGCAATGGTTACTAATAAAAACCGAAACGTCAAAAATCCAATATAGAATGGTTATTCCTCAAGTATTAGATGAGAATCAATCGCTATTTTTGGTTTAAAATCGATTTCTCTGTCTTCAGCAAAGGTAACGGATAAGAAAACAACGCAGTTGCTATGGTTACTCATAAAAATTCCTCCCAAATTTTTAGCATTTCACAGAGAGAAGCCTATCCATTCTTACTTAAGCAAGGCTAAATGAGCTATATTAAAACTTTCAAATGAATAAATTTTAAAGAATTAAAAAAATTAAAAAAGTACCATCTAACTCTAGAGTAAAGTACTTTAAAATATAATTTTACTAAAAACTTTATTTAACCTTTTTTGTGGTCCCCAAGGTACTTAATTAGGATATTAAATTTCATCAAAATTGGTTAAGTCATTTTCAAGATATTTAGAAAAAACTAAAAAAGTACTGAAATAAAGTACTAATGTTTGTGGGCCGATATGTACCAAAAACTAATCAGCGCTTCATTTTGTTAAACTAATGGTAGGTTTTCAATTTCATTTCAATCGGTGCAACGGTGTGGAAAAAATCGTGGGCCAAAAAAGCGATAACATACATCCATCCATACATACATCCATCCATACATACATCCATACATACATCCATCCATCCGCACGCACTAAATGAAAAAATCGCACTTTTTGGCCTCTCGACGAGACCCCATGTAATTTTTGGCAAAACCGTCACGTGCTAAAATTCAACCTAATTGAATACTACAATTTGTGACTTTAATTGAGTCCATGGGTTCCGTAGTCTTTACCTGAGGACCCTTTGAAGCCACGCTTGCCCCGAGAGCGATTACAATACTTTACCCATGCTTTGCATTGGATAAAGTAAAAATGTTCACAAGAAACAAAAAGCCTGGAAAACAGAAATAAAGTAGTACTTAGGTCAAGTTTTTTGAACTAAAAAAACCATATCTTGTTATTTAATTTTTCTTCATTATATTCATTATGGGCTCCTTGTACCATTTGACGAAGGTCAGGATTCTACCACCGGTTCTGAAAATACTCCCAATGAGAAGAATCCGAATAGATACTCAGTGGATATACAAAATATACATGTATAAATACAAATAAATATATACAAAGCTAAAAATATACTTATATAATGCCACCATAAACACTTCTGTGAAAAAAAACAAGCCAATTTTGAAAAAGTAGTAAAATCTGAATGCAGTCAAGTAAAATTCGTCAAGAATAATCAATGATTATTTTTACTTTACCATACTGGGTAAGGTCAAGTATTGTAATCGTGCAGGATAAAAGTGGTTTTTTTTGCTTCTTTTTTTCGAAATATCTTAAAAACGGCTGAAACTATTTTGATTAAAAAAATTGGGTCAAACCATGGCATTTCGGTCTATAAAAACTCTCTAATAAGTGAACATCGAAAAATAATATTTTTCGAGATGGTAACTGTTTTTTTTTTTTTTATTTAGGGAAAGTGGTGTTAGTTTTAGATGAAACATGATATTAATTAATAAAGTAAAGGGAGTGTAGTTTCACAGTGAATTAAATAAAACTCAAAGAGGTTTATACAAACTCAATATATTGTTTGTAATCTGTAAACTCCTGATGATGGACTAATATTCCGAAATATATTGAGTTTGTATAAACCTCATTGAGTTTTATTTCATTCACTGTGAAACTACACTCCTAAACTTTATTAATTAGTAACTGTTTTGTCAAAATGTCTGTTAGTCTATGCGTTACCAAATTTTTGTGGGCGAGCTAGCTTAAAAACTGAATATCAAAACCAAATTTCACACGTAGTTTTGCTGCATTGAGATTAAGAGCTGAATAGATTTTGGCGCATATCGACCCAAAATTAAGAGGGGAGAGGGGGTTAAAATTTAGAATCATAATATATTCAAACTAAAAAAACAAGAAAAATGAAATATACTATAAAATGAACCTATAATAAAAATATTTTTTTTCTGGCGCCAAAATTAGGAGGGGGGTCAAAAAAATTTAGAACTTATGAGCAAACTCAACCAAATTTTATATAAATAATCAGTGGGCACCCAGAACACTAAAAATGCAAAAAGAAACAGCCCAAAAATGGGGGGGGGGGGGGGGTTCAAAAAGTGAAGTGGATGGCCACATCCAAACGTGTCAATTTATTTTATATAGGGTCCGCAATCTAACGTTTTTTTTTCAACTAGTGCTTATTTCGTGAATGGTAACACTTAGCTCATGTTTGATTTGACAGATAATTAGTTTTATCCTTCCGCTGAACGAATATGGTTGTGTATACGCTTAAACAACCCTGGAAAATATCGACTTACAGAAGATGCCGATTTTGCCAAAAAAATCATCTTTTCAGGTGAAGCTCATTTTGATCTTGGCGGGTATGTAAACAAGCAAAATTGTCGCATTTGGGGCACAGAAAACCCGCACGCATATATTGAAAAGCCGACGCACCCAAAACGAGTCACTGTTTGGTGCGGATTTTGGTCCAGAGGCATAATTGGACCATTTTTCTTCGAAAATGAGCAAGGAGTGGCCGTTACAGTCAATGGCGATCGTTATCGGGCCATGTTGAACGAATTTTTGTTCACAAAAATTGAAAAGGAGGATATTGGCAACATTTGGTTTCAACAGGACGGCGCTACGTGCCACACAGCCGAAGCTACACTCGATGTTTTGCGCCCTGTTTTTGAAGATCGCATTATCAGCCGCAGAGCTGATGTCGTTTGGCCACCTCGGAGCTGCGATTTGACACCGTTGGACTATTATTTGTGGGGTGCCGTCAAAGATAAGTGTTACGCCGACAAGCCAGAGACAATTGACGCTTTAAAGGACAATATTCGTGAAGCCATTGGTAAAATACAGCTGCACACAATCGATAATGTGCTTAAAAATTGGACCGATCTTGTAGGCTACTGCATGACCAGCCGAGGCAGCCATTTGAATGAAATTATTTTCCATTATTAACCGGAAGGATTGTACTTTCAAATAAAAAAAGAAATTTGAGAAAATATTCAGTAGTTTTTTTATAGCATTTAAAAAAAAAGTTATTTGGCGGACCCTATATTTGTTTTTAGATGGATATAATTTTTACGCGAATTTGGCTGCACATATATGTCCGGATATGTTCAGCCCCCCCCTAAATTCTTTCCACCTATTTCTTTATAGTATTTGCTCATTTCAATACCACCACTATATACTTAGATATGTATCTTTGATAACAAGATTCAAATTTGAAATCAATTAACAATTCAAAGCGCCGGTGGCGCCTCCTTAACAAAGCCGCTAACAAAGAGAGCATTCATCTCTAAAATGAATTCAGATTTTCGCCAGGCCGTTTAGACTTATTTTGAAATAAATCTTATTAAATTTTAAATTTAAAATTACAAATGGATTTATTAAATATCTATCAAATAAGGATCATCTTTAGATCTAAACCACCACACAGAACAAATAATATAATGGATCGAAAGCCTATTTGATTGGTGAATTAAAAAGGGTATGAAAGTTTTCAGTTAATTGTAAGTAAACGATAAATTAATTTTATTTTACATTTGGAATTTTACTTTCCTGTCTGTTAATATTAACGAAAATGTTTTATAAATATTAATATGATTTGTTAAAAATAACATCCCTTGGGTGATTTTGTGTATGTGAGATAAAATATGTTACTGATATAATTATATTTTATTTTTTAATTATATGAAAAATTAAACATTCATTTTTTGAGCCCTTAGCCATAATTTTATTTAAGCACAAGCCAACCATAAACTCAAATTTTTCAGGAGAGAGCACCTAAGTATTAAAAATAAATTAACACCTTCTGATGTGGCCATCCACTTGACTTTACCATGCACTTCTGGCTGAGTTTAGTACAAGGGCCTAGATTTTCATTTTTTAACCCCCCTCTCCATTTTGGCCAGTAAGTTTTAGCATTTTTATATTTCTAGGGGCCCACTGATTATGTGTACAAAATTTGGTTGAGTTAACTCAAATGGCTTAGATTTTTATTTTTTGACTCCCCTCTAATTTTGGCCCCAGAAAAAAATATTTTCGTTATTATAGGTTCATTTTATAGTATCTTTCATTTTTCTTGTTTTTTAGTTTGAAAATATTATAATTTTAATTTTTAACCCCCTTCTCCCCCTTAATTTTGGGCCGATATGCTCCAGAATCTAATCAGCTCTTAATCTCAATGCACCAAAACTACATGTGAAATTTGGTTTTGATATTCTAACTACTTTTTGAGCTAGCTCGTTCACAAAAAATTGGTAATGCACAGACTAACTAACAGACTAATAGAGATTTTGACAAATTAATTAATATTTCGAAAATATAATTTTTTCGATGTTCCATTATTTGAGCTTTTTGTAGACCGAAATGCCATGGTTTCGCCCAATTTTTTTAATCAAAATAGTTTCAGCCGTTTTTGAGATATTTCGAAAAAAAGAAGCAAAAAAAAAACAACACTTTTTGCATGCACGATTACAATACTTGACCATACACTGTATGATAAAGTAAAAAGAGAGAAAATAATTTTATAAAATTATGTAGGTATTTATTAATATAAAAATATTGGAATAAAAACTATTTTAAATTAAATTTTAAACATATAGTTTCGGAGTGGAGGGGGGGGGGGCTGGCCGGGCCCCAAATAGTATTTTATGTATAAGTCCCCTGGGTTGCCCCAGCCCCTTGAATATAAAATATGAGCGTGAGTGAGAGGGTAAAAATTGCTCGCTCTCTTTCTCTCTCATTAGATATCTGCAGAAGCGTGTGTGTGCTTGTATTAGATATATTTCTGATATTATTTTATTTCCTTTATAGTGCATAGGCTGTGACGTCATAGCAGCTTCTGAACGAGTCTGGACTGGTCTAGGCGCCCGGCCAATCTACCTACAGTTGAGTATAGCTTCAGCAGCGTCCATTATAATTACTCCGCCTAATATCTTAAGGAATTTTTGCTTCCGAAAGACGATTTATCAAATTTATAATCTTAAATACATGTGAGTTACAATATATCTATTATATTATAATTAGAGAAATATTTATAATGATATTTTAAATTTGTACTTTCGAAATATTCCAATATTTGTGCATTTTCATGCAAAATCAGGGGTTCTTCGACGCCACCAATTTGCCTGAAAATCTGCCCTCATATTTTAAGAGATTTAATTATTTTGATTTAATTTTTTAAATGAATTTTTTTTATGACTTGGGTAACAAGACCAATTTAGTCAGATTCTCTCTGATTATTATTTTATATTTATTTATACGTTTATGTGTGAGTTTGAGGTATTCAAATTAGTCTAGGCTTTATCTACAAAGCATCGACACCCCTGAGCATTTAGTCACTCATATGGACCAAATAAACAAGGTTTTTACTTATGCATTGGCATAATAAATTCTAGGGTGTCAATTTCCAAAAGTTAAAACAAACTCTTTTCGATTTTTTTACTCAGTTTAGTCACTTGTAGTTTAGCTCTATGGGTTTTCTCTCTTTCAGATTTTTTCTTTTTTGCCCTACCGCCCTTTTCTCTTACTAGATTTCATATAAAACATAGTTGAGCAATTTTTTAGATATTTTACTATTACTTCTCGATTCCCGAAAACAACTATTATGACATTAGATTAAAAATAATCCATTTCACCTTGGATCTAGTTGATGACAACATAATGTGATTTTCTTAGAAACCAATTTTGAATATTTTACCTCCGAATAATTGATCCTTTCGGACCTCGGGGTATATATTCGGGGACCATGGCTGGATCTCAAATAGAAATTCACCTTTGAAATGATAAGTTTGTGTTTTTTGTTTTAAATATTTCTTCGGATTAGTCAATGTCTGTTGGTGTGTTTGACACCTCAAGAGATTCTATGTATATTAGGTTATAGTATTTAAAATATCTCCTTGGAGCTTGGAATAATTTGTATTACTTATTTGTCAAAATTTTTGTTATATTCCCTTCAAATAATTAATCCTTTCTGTGTATATATTCGGGGACCAGGGCTGAATCTCAAATAGAAATTCGACTTGAAAATGATAAGTTGATGTTTTTTTTAAAAATTTTTTCTGATTAGTCAATGAATGTGTCTCTTGGTATGTTTAGCACCTCAAGTGATTCTATATTAGGTTGTAGTATTTAAAATATCTCCTTGGAGTAATTTCTACTACTTTTTTGTCAACATTTTTAAAATTTTATCTCCAAATAAATTTAATTGATCCTTTCGGACTTCGGGGTATATATTAGAGCCCATGGCTGAATCTCAAATAGAAATTCGACTTGAAAATGATAAGTTTGTGTGTTTTTTTAAATATTTCTTCTGATTAGCCAATGAATGTGTCTGTTGGAGTGTTTGACACCTCAAGTGATTCTATATCATGTTCTTGTATTTAAAATATCTCCTTGGAGTAATTAGTATTACTTTTTGTAAATTTTTTTATTTTCATCCAAATAATTAATCCTTTCGGACTCGGGTTATATATTCAGGGACCATGGCTGGATCTCAAAGAGAAATTCGAATTTTTTTAAATTATTTCTTCTGATTATAATGAATATGTCTGTTGGTGTGTTTGACACCTCAAGTGATTCTATATCAGGTTGTTGTATTTAAGATATCTCCTTGGAGTACCAAATTACTATTACTTTTTTGTCAACATTTTTATTATTCTCCCTCCAAATAATTAATCTTTTCGGACCTCGGTGTATATATTCGGTGACCATGGCTGAATCTCAAATAGAAATACGACTTGAAAATGATAAGTTTGTGTTTTTTTTAAATATTAGGTTGTAGTATTTAAAATATCTCCCCTTGGAGTAATTACTATTACTTTTTTGTCAAAATTTTTAATATTTTCCCTCCAAATAATGAATCCTTTCGGACCTCGGTGTATATATTCGGGGATCATGGCTAGATCTCAAATAGAAATCCGACTTGAAAATGATTCCATTTCAATCGGTAATTTGAAGTCTTATATACATTTTATGTTAAAATTTAATATTTTATGAAATAAGGTCACTTGTTGAGAGTTCTCCGTTTCTTTTTCTTCCGTTTTTTTATTTTTTATTTATTGCTCTGTTTTAGTAATGAGCTCTGTCTTTCTCTTTCACTCTTTAACGCCCTTCAAGTTCATTGATTACTAAAAACGTGTACAGGGACCGAGCAGGAACCAACTCACTTTATCATCCGCAGGGTCCGAAGTACATTTATGCCACTAGTCGAATTTATTCCATAGCCCTGTCACAATGCATATTGTAAAAGTAATTGGTGTGTGTTTTGGGAGCCACTAGTACCTGTAAATCCCTATGGAATGATTGACTTGAAGGCATTCATCAAATGCAACGGGGGTTGGCTGGCATCATCTGCAGCATCTCTCTGTTGCGTTATGGTTTAATGCAATTGCAATTGCCCCAAGTGCCAGAACCAGTAACAAATTTAATAATTAAAGCCAGTAGAAGGGCGGGGTTGAGGCGTTTACACGCGCGGATGACAAGTCTCCATATCCAACCCTGCCATCATTAACAAGTTGGGGATAGACAGACGAACGTCTCTGCACATATCCATTTAGCAAGCAACAAGGCCTGTTCTATGGGATGGGATTGAGATCCAGCTCTGCTAAAACAGAAAGTGTTTCCTGGGTGCTTGACATCGCGCAGAAACCTCAGCATGATCCAATTCATCCCTTATGACAACCGCCATTCTAGTTATCCCAAATACTCCAATTATTAATGAAGATACATTTCGCGATATCAATCTGATTATCATCACTATTCTCTCTTTCTGAAAAATCAATTTTTTTTCAAGTTTTAAAGCAGCACTTCTTAAAATTCTTCTGTTGGCAATTTAATTTTTACTATTTCATTGATCGCATCCATAATCAAATCTTTAAAATGATCGTAGGGAGTTGGACAATAATTTAAGTTTCTTAATTAAATAGGCCAAACGTTTCGTCATTGATTAGTGACTTCCTCAGTGGCTCATTTGATAAATGACAAAAAAGTTTATCAAATGACCCACTGAAGACGTCGCTAATCACCAAAAAATTTCAAACATAGTATTTTTTTATGAAAAAATAGTAATTTTTGACATTTTTTTTTAAATTTTTTTGAAAATAAACACCCAAAATGAGAAATGAGTCAGAAGTTCAAAAATGAAGGTTCTAGATCTTTGGACTAAACTCAACTAACATCAGTAAATTCTAGTTGCCACAAAGGTATTCAGTGAAAAGAGTTTTAACTAGTAAGAACTCGTTCTTACTAAAAAACGAGTTTTTACTGCAACATATATATATTTTGTGAGTGTATGTTTATTTGCATCAGACAGAAGACAACCTCTATGATTCTCTTTATGATTCAACAACTCTGCTACTCTTGGAAAAATAAAAGCTTTTCAATTACATTATAATACCTCATCTATAGCAATTAATAAAGTAAAGGGTGTGTAGTTTCACAGTGAATGAAATAAAACTCAAAAAGGTTTATACAAACTCAATATATTTCGGATTATTAGTCCATCATCAGGAGTTTACAAGTTAAGTTTTAACTTGTAAACTCCTGATGATGGACTAATAATCCGAAATATATTGAGTTTGTATAAACTCTCTTTGAGTTTTATTTCATTCACTGTGAAACTACACACCCTTTTACTTTATTAATTAATATCATGTTTCACCTAAAACCTACACCACTTTCCTAAAGTAAAATCATCTATAGCAGTAAGCTTTATAAATTACTATATTATTAGATCTTTGGTGTGCCGCCAAATTTTTAAATCATTAAAAGTGAAGGTTCACTGATGTTGGTACAAGATATCAGCTTAATCACATTACAAAAAATAATACTCTTACCCTTAATCGTTATTACATATAGATTTATATAACGTGAATCATCCAAAGATAAAAATGTTATTATCATTATCAATAATTTTGATTTTTATGTATGTCAAGAAGAAATTTATTTTTTCCAAATCTTCTATTTGTCTTGTCCCTCGGCTATAAATCTTGAGTGAAAATGAGAGATATTAGAGTGCATAAAGTTCAACTTTTTCAAACCATTACATTGCAAGCGAGAATAAATGGGAGTGCTCACACGAAGAACACATTACCTTCCCTTACCTCCCCATTTCGTGTTATTTTCAAGTTAAAATATATTCAAAAGCTAAAAGATATTTTGTTCAAAATATGTTAACACTTTAGTTAGTGCTGCGGTTACTTGGAGCTTTACTACTGTATTTTGTTCCCCATCCCATAAATTTTGAAGATTAAATCTTTGTTTGAATTTGTTGAAAGTTATGAAGATGTTGAGAAAGTATCAGGTCTTTAGCCAAAAATAACACATCATAGTTTATTGCAAGACTTTAAATCTTTTATTTGATGATCTCCAGGGATATAAACTTACCAACTATAAGGACAGTGTATACAATTTCTTATATTTAATAGTTTTTAAGGAATTTGGTGTTGGTACTTGATGAAACATTTTTTAAATTATTGGATAAAAAAATACTTGGTAGGTTTCACATTAAGATATAAAAAATAAAACGAATTTATTTTTGGAGAATCTTTAATCTCGATATATATATTTCGGGTGACTAACCCATCTTCAGGAGAAACAGAAAGTTACTTTCCCCAATAAAATAATTGTTTTGTCAAAATGTTTGTTAGTCTGTCTGTTAGTTATTTAGTCTGTGCGCCACCAAATTTTTGTGAACGAGCTAGCTCAAAAACTAGTGTGAATATCAAAACCAAATTTCACACGTAGTTTTGGTCCATTGAGATTAAGAGCTGATTAAATTTTGGTGCATATCGACCCAAAATTAAGGGGGGTTTGAAAGGGGTTAAAAATTAAAAATCTAGGCCATTTGAGCAAACTCAACCAAATTTTATATACATAATCAGTGGACCCCCAGAAGTCTAAAAATGCAAAAACTAACCGCCCAAAATGGAGAGAGGGAGTCAAAAAATGAAAATCTTGACCATTTACCAAACGCAATCAAATTTTGTATAAATGGGATCCCAGAAGTCTAAAAATAAAAAAATAACCGCCCAAAATGAGGGGGGGGGGGAGTGTATGGTCAAAAAATGAAAATATAGGCCCTTGTACCAAACTCAACCAAATTTTGTATACATAATCAGTGGGCCCCCGGAGTCTAAAAATGCAAAAACTAACCCCCTCGCCTACATGATTATAAATAATTTTATTAAATATTAAATATAAGTGAGGGGCCAGGTTGTATGGTAAAGTCAAGTGGATGGGCCAGCATCAGTAGACGTCAGCTTATTTTTTTTTTATTTTCAACATAATATTAAGTTTCCGTGAATTAATCGCAAGTGTTAACATTTTAAATTATGTCTATTATTATTCAATATATTTTGGTTCGGTTTTTTTTTTTTTTTATATTATTTATTGGCATCGGGCACAAACCCATTTTGGTTCTGTTATTTTATGAGAAAATTTATTTCAATTAATTTTTATCAAAAAAGAAAAAAATTGTCAAGTGTCCGGTTTTTTTTACTGTTTAGGTATATTTTGTCAGTAACAGCCCTGATAGCACGCTCGCTCTAGAAGATCTCTTCTAGACAAATAGATATTTTGATATCTAGATATCTAGACTGACTAGATCTCTGACTAGATATCTAGATATCTTGTAAACATATTAAAGGCAATAAAAGTTGAATAAAACATCTTCTAGAGGAATTGTGCTATCTGGGAGTATGAATCTGTGTGTGGTTCTGTAATTAAGTCTAGAAGCTAGATTATAAAGTCCCTTAAACATTTTTAAATAGTGTGGCCGAGAAGGGAAAATAATTCTCATGGGTCTAACCCTACCTTCTTAATCAAATTTTCAATATTCAATAAATTTTGAACTTTTAAATATTCAAAATAAGCTGACTTGTTCTGATGTGGCCATCCACTTTGACTTTACCATACAAACCTGGCCCTCACTTAAATTAATATTTAATAAAATAATTTATAATCATATAGGGGTGGGGGGTTAGTTTTTGCATTTTTAGTCTCCTAGGGCACAATGATTATGTATACAAAATTTGGTTGAGTTTTGTAAATGGCCAAGATTTTCATTTTTTGAACCTCCAACCCCCCCCCCCATTTTGGGCGGTTAGTTTTTGCAATTTTAGACTTGTGGGGGTCCACTGATTATGTATACAAAATTTGCTGAGTTTGCTCAAATGGCCAAGATTTTCATTTTTGACCATCCAACTTCCCCCCATTTTGGTCGGTTAGTTTTTGCATTTTTAGACTTGTGGGGGTCCACTGATTATGTATACAAAATTTGGTTGAGTTTGCTCAAATGGCCAAGATTTTCATTTTTGGGCGGTTATTTTTTGCATTTTTAGATTTCTGGGGGTCCACTGATTATGTATACATTTGGTTGAGTTTGATCAAACGACCTAGATTTTTAATCTTTAACCCCCCCCCCTCCTCCACCCCCTTAATTTTGGGCCGATATGCACCAAAATCTAATCAGCTCTTAATCTCAATGGACCAAAATTACGTGTGAAATTTGGTTTTGATATTCAAACTAGTTTTTGAGCTAGCTCGTCCACAAAAATTTGGTAGCGCACAGACTAACTAACAGACAACCAGACTAACAGACATTTTGACAAAACAATTATTATCTCAAAAAATATAATTTTTTCGATGTTCACTTATTAGAGCTTTTTTGTAGAGCGAAATATCATGGTTTCGCTCAATTTTTTTAATCAAAATAGTTTCAGCCGTTTTTGAGATATTTCGAAAAAAAGAAGGAAAAAACCACTTTTTTCATGCACGATTACAATACTTTACCACTACCCTGTATGGTAAAGTAAAAAATAGGCAGTAAAAATAATTTATTTATTTATTATAATTTATTATTTAGCTTATAACTTTTAGTTACGATCTTTTCATCCCTTTTCCCTAAATACTTTATTTTAATATAATCCTCCCTCTTTCTAGTTCCCGCCAACTACCCTACTAAAGATCAATTAATTAACTTCTTTGTATTTGGCCTGTTAAGTGTTCTATCCCTATTAAAGCTGTTTGATCGTTTAACCGTTCATGGAAATTGGTTGTATTTTATTATCTTTTATTTCCATCGCCAGCAATGCAATAGAAACAAACAATTTTTCAGGTGAATAATTCTATAACCTCATTTGGTCAGATATTCAAAGTGCAGTTAATCAAACGATGAATTGTTTATTGATGGGAAATTGACAAATACCAATTTAAGCAAGGCTCATTTCAAGTCGAAAATATTCAAAATAAAAATTGATATTATACCTACATAAATTAAAATTGATTTTCAAGTCGATGCTAATTTCAGAAATTTACAATTTTTTGTTTGAGCTAGAAATATAGCAGATAAGTTCACTTTATTAATTCGATAATGGATTTCAGTCCATTAGCTACAACCAATTCAACAATTTGAATCTATTAAAATAAAAATAAATAAATTTCAATTCTTAATATAAATTTTTAAACACCTATATACCGTCGCCTTAGAGTGCAAACCTGCTAAATACATTTTTCATCATATATGACATATTAATACTGTTCGAAATAAAAATAAAATGTATTACTTTTTGTAATGTTTTTAAAGGCACATGCCGTTGAAATAAATAAATAAATAAATAAATAAATAAAAAAGAGATGCAGCATCCTCCAAGTAAAACTGCTACTTAAAATTAGGATCTAAGTTCTTGAAAAAAAAAAAAATGAAAAATTATTTCTTTTCATAACAACAATATTAAATGTTGTTTGTTTTTTCTCTGCCCTGTAAAATTTCCTTGTTGTGAGTTAGTAGGTTTACACTCCAAGGGGACGATATATGTTACAGTAAAACTCCGTTTTTAGTAAGAACGGGTTCTTACTAGTTAAAACACCTTTAACTGAATGCCTTTGTGGCAACTGGCAACTAGATTTACTGATCTTGTAGAGTTTGGTTCAAAGGTCTAGAATCTTCATTTTTGACCTTCCGCCTCAATTTTGGTGTTTATTTTCAAAAAAATTTAACGAAAATGTCAAAAATTAGAATCAAAGTTGTGGAGGATGTAATTTTGGACATTTTAATTTAAAAAACTTTGAAAATAAACACCCAAAATGAGGCGGAAGGTCAAAAATGAAGATTCTAGAGTCTAGACCTTTGAACCAAACTCAACCAAGATCAGTAAATTCTAGTTGTCACAAAAGTATTCAGTGAAACGAGTTTTATCTAGTAAAAACGGGTTTTTAGTGCAACATATACACATACAATTATTTAAATTATATGTAACACAATTTAGCTACGTTTTGAGAGGCAAAAAATAGATGTTTATAATTTAGATATTTTTCAGAATTCATTATTTGTACTTAATTATGTATTTCTATTGTTTTTTTAATTTAATTAGTGCGGTTTTGGAATATGCTGTATATTGTGATTATTTATTAACTACACTAATCAAGTTACGTATCTGTTTGAATTTTTTTGTTACAATAAACGCGAAATGACCTAATGGAGGGGAAATAAAAGACAAGCCTTGATTTTAAAATAATAATTTAAATTTTCCTAATCTTATTAAATTTTATTTGTCATGAGCAATTAGTGAGTTTTAAAATTAAAGTTTCACTTCCCCCGTGAGATTATTTGGATGACACTCACATATTTTTTTTTATCAAAATAATTTTAGCTGTGTTAGTGATAATTTGAACTTACGATGAATAATTAACACTTTTTTATGCACAATTAAAATTACATAAAGTAAAAAAACAGAATCATAATTTTTTAACAATCAACCGAATGAGGAGCTAAAAAAATGAAAAAAAAGAGGGTATAGAGGGGGAAATTTCTCCGACTATAATTTCATCCCGATCCCAAATGGGTAGTCGAGATTGATTCGTTGGCGGCCATTAATAAGAAAGGATCCAATCAATTATGACTCAACTGATAAACGACCTCATAAAACGGACCTTGTGGCAAAATGAAACGAATGGACCATGCCAACAAACTTGCTGGTGTTTGCGAGGAGTGTTTATATCCTAGGGGTTGGTTGAAGAGAGGGCGTGGGCTGCGTGTATAGGGTGAGCAAAAAGGCATTTAAGGGCAGAAGGGTGGCAGGGGGTGGAAAGAAAAAGGTCGAATTTAAAATCGGAGACACAATCGCAAGTAACATTCATGCAGATTAATTACCGTAATTTCGAGGAAACGAGATGACAGGTGGCTGTTGAAGAGGGATCAATTGCAATCCAGAAAAGAGGGGATTATTTAAATAAAACATGATTCATGTTATCTATTATTTATTAATACATTTTGGCTCCAGTCCAAACCAGCGCTGGAGCATTTAAATCTCTCTTTTTATGATTATGATTATATTTTTGTGTGCTAATTTTTAGGGCTAATCTCTTTTTTACATAATGAAATAAATTGTTGAAGATAAATTGGGGTTTTGGTCAATAAACAACACCTTAATCGTTTATTTTCAAACTTCGGATCTTTTATTTTAGATCATCCTCAGAGTTATAAACTGATTCAACATTGTTACACAATTTTAATCAATTCAGTGATGGCAAATTTTTTATGAGCGGGTTTTTAAAAAATATTGAAGGAGACAATAAAAGAGTGTGTCTTCTGCTGGAATTATAAATTTTATTTATTCCAGCAGAAGACACACTATTTTATTGTCTCCTTCAATATATAAAAATTCTACTACTCTCGGCAAAAAATCTTTCAATTTAAAATAAATAAATAAATAAAAATTTCGGCAATTTATTATAAAACTCAATAAAGACTCAAAAAAGTATATTATGAAAATTCTTAAAATACTAATGTGATCAATGACAGCATTTCAAAAAGTCCTTTATAATCTGGTTCGAACCAGGATATACTGGTTCTGAGAAGTGAAGTTAACTGCTCATCTGTCAGTCTGTTTCTAATACAACGCTTTCGAAGTTTTCTGTACCTTCTGGGAAAGAGTGATTGTTTGAATTGAATGTTCCGCAAAATTAGATTAATAAAAGGAGAAAGAAACCCAAAATTAATTAGGGCGATTGAATAGTTAGAAATTTTGAAATCATTCAATAAAAATTCAAAACTTTGTTTGAACAGCCAAATTGAATTATCAAATACCAATTTGCTTAAGATGTTTGCTAACAAAAGATAAAAGAAAAAAGAAAAACAAACCCGCCCTTCCATTGTCAGCCTATCTCTTTGTAAACCAAGGAGAAAGGGAAACATATGGTTATATTTGAATGTGAACCAAAAGAATGTCTTTAGTTCTAAGCTGACCACCAGTGAAGAAGGTACATCAAATTTTCAATATCCATACGATATTGACTCCATGAAAAACAACATTTATAATTAAAAAAGACTGATGATTAAGACCAAGTCTTCGAAACTATAGTCTCAAACATATAAATAATATATATACAGATATATCATCTCGATATATATGTGTGTATGTTTATTTGCATCAAGCAGAGGACAACCTCTTTGTTACTCTTTGTGAATCAACAACTCTGCTACTCTCAGCAAAACAAAAACTTTTCAATTAAATATAATGATTCAACTTGACTACAATTAACAGATATACTCTTTTCTCCGATTTTATATAGTTTTTTCAATATTATAAATAAAAGAGGGGTCCACATAGCCACATCAATTTATTTTCTCTGTCTCTTCAATTAAGAATTTTACAAAATAGATATGCTAGTCCCATTGCACTCTGTCGGATGTTTTTAAATGAATAGTATACAACGCCTTTAGGGTAGGCAGCCCTGCGAGAAAGAAAAAAACAACGGAGTTTTTGCCCTGCCGAGAGGAATGGTAAAGAGTGAAGTGGGGACCAAATCCAAAGAAAAACTTTGTTTTTATTACTGTATAATATAGATTTTTTTATATTGTTCTTTTCTCATCAGCAAACCTTAAGCTCGGCTGGGTAATCCTTTTGTTTCTTATTAAATGATTGAAAATTAGTAAGTATTATTATTCAAATCGCGAAGATCCTGGGTACGAACCCCGGCGGATAATTTTGTCTATAATAAAAACAATATTTTCTTCGTTCCCTAATTTATTTTACTAAGTATATGTGAGCTTTGAAAAATGTAAAATTTCGCCTGACTTGAGTTATTTCCTCGATATTTAATTGTGATGATAATTGATAATAATTAAGCAGAATTTTACAATATAGTTTTTGTTAACTTGAATGAAATTTCCAGCTGCAAGTAGGATATATAGATTTCGAAAGGATTTCATCTCTAGATTTAAGCAAACTTCCACTGAAGGCTAATTGAATCGATCTATGGTAATCTCATTTAGAAAGATTCTATATTAGAATCTGACCACCCAAAAGCATCTATAGGAATAGGATAAAATTTCATATTTATCTTGTCAAAACTGACGTCAACTTGTAAACATCTATTTTCAAATACTCAAGTGGTTCAAAACAAAAACCAGAATCAAAATGCAATACCCCCCAAATCCTTAAGCTCAAAAACAACTCAAACCTACCAAAAATATTATTTTTCAACCGTCTGATCTATCATACATACGGTATCAATATTAACAAATTTTAAAATTTTTCACACATTTCATTAAAAATTTCAAAATTCTTTAAAATGCCTCTAGACATTTCGAATTCAAACAAGGAAACACAACTTCCATTTTAAAAATCGCATTTCTCACATAAACCCAGTTGCGTCGCCAGAAAATTTTTCACGGGGGGGGGGGGGGGTCAATTCACAAAACAAAATATTTAGTGAGAATTTTTTTTATTAAAACAAATAGGTAGGTCAAGAAATTTAAAATAGAACATAATTCTTGATTAAACATATGAAATATATTTAATTACTGTTAGTTTGCCATAAGAAACGGTTTGTCGTTGTCGTTACTCATACCATGAGCCCTGCCTTTAGAGGGGTTCTGACCCCCCCCCACCAGTGGCTACGCCCCTGCATAAACCAACTCAAAATTTATCACCTAACTGTTCAAAGCTTCAAAAACACTCGTATAATATTTACTGTTGTTGTCATAGTCTATTTTAAAATCCAATCTTTCTAGCATGATTTTCTTATATGTACTAATTCTAGAAATTTTATATTCGTTATATCACTTTCAAAATCAAAGTTTTAACTATTTCCAATGGAACCTATAGCCAAGGAAGAGCAAAGGCATCCATTGTTTATTTATCATATTTTCCAAGCCTTTTTAACCTTCGTTTGGTTTTATTAAAGTATATTTTTTTATTTTAATTTGCTCAGAAATTTCTGAAACGTGGAAAAATAAGTATTTTTTTCTTTGAGTTGCCGTGGATATCGGATTTTCAGACATACAGACGGACAAACAGAAATTCAATACTTCTCGGGGTTTGACCTCGTACCGTAAATAAATAATAATAATTTCTTCTTCTTTTATAAATTCTTCTTCCATGTAATTAAAATCTCATAAATCAAAAATTTGATATCAATATGAACTATGACGTAATGAAAAGTGTCAATAAGCTTTTCAGTCTAATAAATAAATCGCTTAGTGATTTCAATGGATCGCGTCTTGGATTGAATGTTTTCAGGTTTATAGCTCTTATACTTTACATTATTTAATGCGTCAAAGAGGGAGAATTTCTTTTAAATGTTAAAATCGGGAACTATTTAAAGGGTGGTAACGTGTATATAAAATGGAGGAGTTGAAAAGATAATAGGCTTTAATATTTATTTAAGCGATAAACGCGGTACATTATGCAATGAGTACTAAAGCACTCTCTCTTCTTTCTAGCTCATCAGCCCTTGAAGATATTTTCTAGACACTAGGAGATCTTCTAGACCTCTTAAAGGCATCTTAAAGACAATAAGAGCTGAATAAGACATCTTCTAGAACGAATCTACTATCTGGGCGTGGACTATTATAAATAAAAGAAGTTTGGCATTACTTGAACACACCACGTGACTTTACCAGACACCTGCCCTTCATATTCATAAGTAAGATAATATAATAATTATTTACTTTACCAATCTGTTATACAAAAGAAACTTTCTCTCATCTATGGAGAGGAGCCTCTAAATATTCTCTTGCTACCCTAGATGCAATTCAGAAACGAGCAGTCAGGCTAATTGACGATTCTACCCTCACCAACTCCCTCGACTCGATAGCTCATCGAAGAAATGTCTCTGCCCTTTCCCTTTTCTATAGATACTATCACGGCAGGTGCTCTGATGAGATAAAATCAATAATTCCCCCCAAAGCATGCTTTGTGCGTAGCACGCGTTTTGCCGACTCCCAACACTCTTTCGCGTTCAAATTAGAAAAGTGCCGGACCACTTCATTCGCCAACACGTATATCCCCATGACTTCAAGGAATTGGAACTCTCTTCCAGCCTCCATCTTTCCCAGCACTTATAATCTTCAAACCTTCAAAACCCGAGTGCATAAACACCTACGTCTACACCCTCTCACTATATCAACTTTCCCTTCTCTTCGGTAATGCAATGTCTTTCGAGATCCATAGGGACTGCATCTTTACTGGTGCACCCCTTCTTGCATTCGATTGCATTAAAAAAAAAAAAAAAAAACTGATAAAATTTTAATATTTAGATAGTATTGGAAAAAAATCAGGTGCTAGTTTTTGGGGAAGTAAATGTATTATTCTTATGATAGAATAGATTTTGTTTAACCGGAAAATTTTTAGCAATAGAGAGAGGGTTGAATTCGCAAGATTTTTATTATTAATTCAATATATTGCGAAGAGATTTCACGCCTCGTTATGTTCGCCAGTATTAATTAGTACAAACATACAACAAACAAATATTCAAACAAATAAATACTTTTTAGTACAAAATATACATCAATAAATCCGATGGTTAGGCAAATAAATAAACTATATACAATACACGAGTTCAGAAACCATAGTGGTCAACAAGCAATTTAATATCTATTATATATCAGAGTTTGTAAAAAATCAGTTTGCATATAAATAAATAAATTTAAGTCCCCACTAAATTCATTCGTTTGTGATAAATATTCTTAATTTTAGTCCTCTCTTTAAATAATAGGGAGTCTAAATATATTGATATACATTTTGTTGAAGGAGCATAATGACAGCTGTTCGTGTAGTTGTTTTATCCTTGATCATTTCTCGGGGAAACTGTACTCCCATGGTAAATATAAAATTCAGATATAATGTGGTTCAGGCCTTCTTTTTTAAGATCATTACTAATGGAGGGTAGTATATTTTATTTATTTTAATTATATTCTTCCATTCAAATTGCAGTATATAACAGAGGGGGCCACAACGTGGCTCGCGAGCCGCATGCGGCTCTTCAGTCAATCTTGAACACTCTTGAATAATACTGATTTTAAAAAGTACAGGGCGTGGCATAAAGTACTACCACATTTTTAAGAGGTATAAAAAAAATGAAAAAATTTAACTAGAAAAAAACTGAATATATTTTTGAAAAGAATATAAAATGAATTTTTTTAAAATGTGTTTTAAACATTATATCAGACGAAAAAAAAAGGGCGGGGGAGGTCAAAAATGAAAATTCTAGGCCTTTTGACCAAACTCAACCAAATTTTGTATACATATTCTTTGGACCCCCAGAAGGCCAGATATGCAAAAACTAACCACCCAAAATAGGGGGAGGATCAAAACTGAAAATTCTAGCCCTTTCGACCAAACTATGTATACAAAATTTGGTTAGTTTTTGCAATTTCTAGCCTTCTGGGCATCCACAGAATATGTATACAAAATTTGGCTGAATTTGTTCAAAAGGGCTAGAATTTTTTTTATCCCCCCCCCTTTTTTTGTCTGATAATGTTTAAAATACATTTAAAAATAAAGTAAAAATTTCATTTATTTTCTTTTTCAAAAATATATTTAGTTTTTTTCTAGTTAAATTTTTTCATTTTTTATATCTCTTCAAAATGTGGTAGATCTTTATGCCCCCACCCTGTATAATAATTAAATTAAAAAAATAATAATACAAAAATTAAATTAATTTGTAATTTGTAATGGTATAAGTAAGTAGAGCAAAAAATAAATTTTACTTCATTTATATTCTTTTTTAGTCTTTTTTTTAATAAAACATTAATTAATCTCCAAACAATGTGGCTCGCTTTAAAACAGTTTTATAAATTTGCGGCTCCCAAAGTTAATGTTAGTGGCCACCCCTGGTATATAATTTTCGTTTTGACTAGTGCACGACTATATAACATATATTTGTTTTATTTATGAAACCTACCCTGAAATTTTACTTACTTATTATTTAAAAATGTTTCACCTTGAACCGTCATCTAACTAACTCTTTAAAAATTATTTGAAGATTCAGTTTAAAAAATAAAGGGAGACACCTTTCTGTCCGTCTTCCAGGGAATTGTAGCTAAGAAGTTATATATGTATACATTATTCCGAAAATTAAATATCGTATTAAAATTTTAATAGAGTTCATTATTTTAGGAAGGGTCGAATTTCTTACGACTCCCTAGAGAAATTGACATTTTCCCCTATATTATGCTTCATTTCTGATCGTTAGAAACTCCCATATGATTATAACCTCTATTATCACTGATAAGCAGAAAATTTATATAAATGTCTGTAATAATAAAAATCAGTCTCTTGTCAAATTTTAGTTTTAAAGCCTACAATACTGTACTGTGATTCGTTTTAAAAATTTTCGACTGATTTTCTCTTGAACGGGAGCTCTTGGCAAGTTTGTTTTTATGACATAATCAGTAAAACACAAAGTTGATTATAAAGTATTGTCATTTGTGAAAAATAACATTGAATTAAATTTTTCTAATAAAATTCACAAAAATGTAATTAAATATTAAAAATTAGTGCGATCACTAATTACTATAATATTTAATATACTATCTATGTTTTATTTTAAGCTGAATTTATTATTTTCCGTTATAGAAGAATTGAGTAAAAAATTTCTCCACTTGTATAATAATATATTGCGGGTCAGAGAGAGTATTTTGTCTCGAGGGTTGAGCTAACATCCCGGAAAGCATGTTAGTTCTCAGGTTCAACTCCTGAAGGGATGAATCCCCTCTGATATGGTAATATAAAAATATTTCTACTAAAATCCTAGATTTTTTCTAAAAATTAAATTCTCTCTCAAATTTTTAAATTTAGAATCTCAGAACTGCGAAATTTTACGATGACAATGCTCATACTAGGTTTGGCGGTTAATAATGTCCTTTTTTTCTAACAGATGGCATTTCGGTATTTTTCCACCAAACTCATCCACATATTTTTTTTGGTTTTATAGTGTTGGTAATCACCTTTCAAACGGCATATTACATGTCAAAATTCGGTTCATTTGTGTATGAGATATTGGCTTGTAAACATGGCGGATTTTGTGCCGAAAAAAGAGCATTTGCGGGAGGTGATGTTGCACTATTTTTTAATGAAGAAATCGGCTGCGGAAACAGCTCGTATTCTCGGGGGAGTTTATGGGGACCATGCTCCATCTGAAAAAATCTGCCAACGTTGGTTTGGACGGTTTCGAAGTGGTGATTTTGATGTGAACGATAAGGAGCGGCCTGGACAGCCGAAAAAGTTTGAGGATGCTGACCTGGAGGACTTGCTGGCAGAAGATAGTATCTTTGAATAAAATATATCCGTTGGTTATGTTTTGATGGGTTTCACCTCGTAAGACCGCCAATACCCTTAAAAATTTTCTATAACATTAATTAAAGGACTCTCACAGTGATTTTTTCCAATAAAATCAAACTCTGTTACTATAGGCAAAAAAAATTTTTTTTAATTATTTCTGTTGATATAAAAGAAGACAGAATAATTACAGAACCCTAGGTATTCCTATTCTAATTCGACCCTACGTTTTTTAGAAAATATTCCATCCTTGCATGAAATAAATTGTTTTTCTTTAACGATGAGCCAAATTGTTATTTTCTGATATTAGATTTCCTGCCGAGGTTTCGGGTTTAATAAATACGTTGAGAATTCATTCGGCTTTTAAACAAGAGAGATAGCATTGCGGGTGTAAATACATTAACTAATGGATTTAAAATGAACAAATGAATAGAAATTCAATATCATTTGCTTCTTTTGTTTTTGGTATTTGAATTTCATAAATAAATTAATTATGGACAAGCAAAGCAAGGTGTTGTATTTTCGATTATACCGTATAACTTCACAAATGGCTCTTTTGCTCTTTTTTATTTCGACAAATTTGAATAAATAATAAAATTCCCACTTAGTCTCTATTCGAGGACATTTCGCCTTTATTTATTTATCTAATGACTTTTTTAAAGGTCATGATTCAACCCCCTCCTTTGCGGTGTTTGTACAAATAGAGCTAGCTCTATTTTAGGCAAATTATATACCTTAATATTAATGTCAAAGTTGGTAGAGATTACGAAAGTTTAACATAATAACAAATATAATAATAAATAAATAAATAAATAAATAAATACTATTTTAACATTTAAAAAATTATTCTTGAGTAAACCGAGAGTCTTTTTACTTTACCATACAGGGTATGGTCAAGTATTGTAATCGTGCATGAAAAAAGTGTCTTTTTTCCTTCTTTTTTTCGAAATATCTCAAAAACGGCTGAAACTATTTTGATTAAAAAAATTGAGGCGAAACCATAGCATTTTGGTCTGCATAAAAGCTCTAATAAGTGAACATCGAAAAAATTATATTTTTCGAGATAATAATTGTTTTGTCAAAATGTCTGTTAGTCTGTTAGTCTGTGCGTTACCAAATTTTGTGGACGAGCTAGCTCAAAAACTAGTGTGAATATTGAAACCAAATTTCACACGTAGTTTTGGTCCATTGAGATTAAGAGCTGATTAGATTTTGGTGCATATCGACCCAAAATTAAGGGGGGTGGAGGGGGGATTAAAAATTAAAAATCTAGGCCATTTGAGCAAACTCAACCAAATTTTGTATACACAATCAGTGGGACCCCAGAAATCTAAAAATGCAAAAACTAACCGCCCAAAATGGGGTGGGGTGGGGGGTTCAAAAAAGAAAATCTTGGCCATTTACCAAACTCATCGAAATTTTGTATATATAATCAGTGGGACACCAGAAGTCTAAAAATGCAAAAACTAACCCCCACCCCTACATGAATATAAATAATTTTATTAAATATTAAATATAAGTGAGGGGAAAAGTTTTATGGTAAAGTCAAGTGGATGGCCACATCAGAACACGTCAGCTTATCTGATCTTTTTTTAGTATTTTGAAAATAGATAGAATTTTTTCAAAAAATTTCAAACATCTCGTAGGCACGTTATCGATTTTATAATCTTTTAAAGAGAATTTTGATTTGCCAAAATTTTTTTCCATATTAATTTTAGATCAAAAGTGTAAATATAAATACTAAAGATGTTCAGAATTCAAAACTGCATCTAATTCATTGATCCGTTGCTGTGGAAATATTATGAAAAGATAGAATAGAGCTAGAAACTCAAAAATTTAGACAAACATGGTTTTATTTTAAGATATCATGATTTTTTTAGTACCCCTGGAGACAATAACTTGAAATACAGTATGAAGATTACTTTTAAGTCTTAAACGTTTGCTAAGATTTTTTTTAATTAATATTTTAAAGGTGTGGTACAAGAAAAACATCTTTTTATTTGGAACTTCTGGAACTACTTATATCATGTAAAACTGTGATGAAACCGAATGAAAATATGATTTTAAAATTTTTTCATTTTTTGAATTTTTCAGAAAATAACTTCTTAAAATTATACTTCTTCCGACATGTCAAGTTATTAGCTCCAGCAGGTCATAAAAATTATTGATGTATTAAAATTTAACCTTTTATTTATTTATCTATTTGAAATTATAATAAATTTGACGAAGCTTGATAAAGAAATTGAAAACAAAATTCGTACTATTTAATAGATAGTTATTTATTTATTTTTTTATTAGGTGACCAGAGGCCATTTTCTTTAAATTACATAAAAAAAATTATAAAACCACTTTACAACAAAACTCAAAAAACAAAAAGGAATTACAAAATACAATTACAATATACAAAATTAATAGATTATACATAATTATAGTTAAAATTGTCTTTTCAATATAATGATTTAAATAAACAATCGACTCTATTTACATGCATAAAATACTCTATTACCAATCAATAATAATGGATGTAAGCTGGAGAAGTACTAAATTAAATAACTAAACTATTAATTTAAAAATCGTTTTCATTAAACATTCCCCATAACCTATATAATTAAAAAAAATTATTTTTGAACTAAATAATCGAACTGCCTGCAACGTACCATATAATAAGTATGAGCTATCAGTATTTTATAAATAATATATAGAAAAAAATTTAATAAATTAATACAATACTAAGTATCTAATTATTTTTAAAATCAAATTGGAATGGCTTATAAAGGTCTTCTATATTACTTAATAATAATATGTAGTTAATTTATCATAGCGCACAGCGTGCGTATGCCAAGCTCGAGGATTGGCAGTGTACAAACTCTGTTCGCTATTTACACTAATCATTTCGAGCCACTTTCGACCCCCCAGCAATCCAGAACCCGTTTGAAAAACCCATCTGAAATTATACACATATATTTATGTAGAGAGTACCTAATTTCATTAATATGGCTTAAGTAGATTCTAAGATGTGGACCTGAGAAAATAGTTAATTTTGGAACTCACTCACACACTTACTGACTGACAGATCATCGAACCTATATGGTACTTCAAATCATCAAATTTCGCTGCTAGAAGAATTTGAGACACAACCAAAGAAAAAATTCCAAAAATTCAAACTTTAATTTTTCGGGGAGGGGGGTTAGATACCTACCGAGGAGTATTTAAATACTCCTAGAGATAGAAGCCATGACCTCCTTGATGTCCAGATTGCTTTTTTTAACCAGAGTATTATGTTTATTAAATTTTTATTGAATATTTTAATTATATCCTGTAAAATTTCGATATTTTTCTAAACATTTCGAGGGGGGGGGGGGGGGGAGTTAACAACCCAGCCCCTCCCCTGACTACGGCCATGCTTCAACATGATATTCTAATATTCTCAATTACCATAACTTTTAATTAATATAATCTTAAATTAAAAAATACATTTCTTTTATAAAAACAGTCTCAAAATAAATATTAAATTTCCTAACGTTTTGAGAGAATTCAATAAACAATTTGAGATTGTTTTTTAGTATATTTTTTAATTAAATAAAACAATCGGGGGGTCGGGTAGGCTAGGCGGCAGCATGTCAGCCAGCTAACCAAGAGGGCCCGGGTTCGAATCCGGCACGAGGCATCCGGCTAAAATCTGACCCCCGGGGTAGGGACAAATTTAAAAATAATAAATAGTATCGTAAATGGCTTATGGCTACCATGGCCGAAAAGCCAAAAAAAAAAAAAAATAAAACAATCAAAAGTTTTTTTTCAATGTAATATTAAAAACAAATTATTTTTCAATTAAGTCAATATTCCTTATTTGAATTCAAATAAATACATGTTTTTTAAATTCAAGCAGGTTTGAATAAATAAATGATAAAAATGTACTTTATTTTTATTTTAGGTGTGAGCTCTGCTAGTATAATTGACCTCTTTGCCTCGGAGGCCCGCCCGGCAAATCGAACCGACCCACGCAGGCCTCACTCAACACGCTGCTTTCAATATCGCTATCCCTCAGTATTCAAGGTTAGACTTTTAATTTTTTTATTTTAAGGAGGTCCTTTCGCTCTAGTTGGGTCAAAAGAAGTGTAGTATCTAATAGTAGTATTTAATAAAATAAGTTAAAATACAAATGAAAAATAATAGAATTCAAAAATAAATAGTATGAAATCCGTAAATGTTTGAAATAAAAACAATTATAAAAAAAATAATGAAATATAAAAGTTAGTTTGATTTATTCAAATCAGCTGATAATAAGTCTTGTATGATTTGGCAATGCGTTGAATTAATACTGTTTATGTTTATATACAAACATAGCATGTATGTGATTTTTTAAAGTAAATTTCTCAGTAAATTTCTCGGTCAATGATATATTTTATTGCAAAAAAAGAAACCTGCATGTTTCAAAAAGCTAATTTTTACTTTTTTTAACTTTATCTATTCAACTAATATTAGTATAATTCAAAAGAAAGTGTCAATCAAAAAATAAGAATAACAAAATTTAGATTTTTAAAAAATTATAAAAAAGTGGCAAATTATTAAAAAATAAACAAATAATTTATAAAATATAAATCAAATAAGATGTGATTAATTTCTTCTTCTGTGCGCAAAGAAAAGCGAATTGAATATTTAATTTTTGAGTGGTGAAGGGGGGGGGGGAAGAATAATTATCAATATATTTAATGTTTCTTAATTTAAAATCAATTGGAGTCTTTCATTTCAAAATTCGAGTTCAAATTACAATTATATTTCAAATTTGCCGACGGCATCAGCGCCCCCTGTCGGCAGCATTACGTTAGCGTTGCTGCAAATTAATCTGGGCTATTATATATTATATATATTTTTTTTATTTAACATTGGCGGCGACAGGACCTTCTTAATTTATTTATTTTCACTTCTTTTTGTTAAGAAAGTAAGATGTTTTTAAAAATAAGGATGGTCTTTATCTGTTGATTACAAGCTCATATTAATATAATTATAACGTTAGAATTTTGTTTAACATGACTTACAGTTTAATATTTTAACTAACCATCGCAATTCTGTTTTCCTCTAGTACCCTCAAGTGTCTATTCAATCTGTACGCAACGGTTTGACTCAACTCTTCGAGATGATGAATCTTGTTACTCGAACGGTAAATAATTATCTCTTATCTATATTGATTTTATTTTCATTGATAAAAATATTTTTCTTTTAAATTAATTTTTTCTCATTTCCGCTCCCTCTTTCAATTTAATTCCCATCATACATACATTAAAGAAAACACCCGTCTGGAAAAAGTGATTGTATTATGATTGTTTTTGTTAATGGAGAATGCTGTAAGTTCTTGGTGAAATATATTTTAATAAAGTAAAGAAAATTTAAAAAAATATAAAATACTAGGGTTTCACAAAAATAAAGGCAATGACTATAAATATTTCGAGAAAATTCTTTGAACTTCTGAAGATGGGCTCGTAGCTCGAAATATATAAATGTAGAGTCATGGTAATAAGCATCTTGCCTTTATTTTTGTAAAACCTACCTAGTATTTTATATTTTTAAAATTTTCTTTACTTTACATTATATGATTGTTATTGATTTTTAGGATGCTAAATACTTGTGTTTTTTTTTAAGAATTTTTTTAATCTTACCATATATATTTATTAGCGCATTAAAGAATAAAAAAAAATATCAAAATATTAATATATGAATAAGTTTTGGGGATTTTAAAAATAAAAACGCGTAGAAATAGATGAGCCCGCTTTATTTTACCTTTTAAAAATACTTGTTTTAGAATTTTTATAAAATCATATTTATGAATAATCGCAGTGAAGATTAAAAAAAAGAAAATGCCTAAATCTTAATTTTTGACCAAAATAACTATTGAAAATATTTTTTTTTTCATTAGTCCGCCAAATGATACTATATAACCGAGGGGGTGAACAACGATTGGAATTAGGTGTACACCGCCTTTGGAATTAATTAGATAATGCCCCTTCATCTATTTTATTCTTGGAAATGATAGTGGAAGTAGGTGTACACGATATTGGGTCGCGGTTCTCCCCTCGTATATAACTATTTCATTAAAAAAACACGTCGATTATAAATGGCAACTTCCCCATTCTTCGAATCAATCTTGTATTATTAAAATAGACAGAAAATTCTTCTTAATTTTTAAAAAATGTATTATTGCTAAAACATGTTGTAAAGTAAAAAAGTGTTTTGTGTTAACTGAAGATGGGTTTGTCTAGGCCCGAAATATGTTTTAACAATAAAAAGTTTTTAAAAATTGATAAAAAATTTTCTTTTTATTTTAATAATACAAGATTGATAAGAAGAATAAGGAAGTTATTTTAATAATCGAGAATATTTTGAGTGTAAATATATTTTTATCATAAAAAACAGATAGATTCACTCCTGGATAGCTTTACTAAAATAATCAATTTATAACTAGTTTATAGCATTTAGAATAGTAAAAACAGTTTGAGTGATTTTAATAATATCTACAATTCGCTCGGGGAGCTTCACCTGCCGAGCGTAACGGCTAATTTTCTAAATCTCAACTACCATTCATGCGATTCTCAGCTCTTTGATTCTCCAAAATAGAAATATAAATCACCTTTGGTTTATAATTTGGAACATGATTGAATTTTGATAATTAAAGAACTACCCAGTTCCAGTTGTTTTGTTTGCGTCATAACTAAAACTGATTAGTAAGCCAATAGTACAGCATCCCTATAGATACTGGGATTTTCAACCCTCTATCTCTAATAGAATTACAAACAACGGCTACACCGTCATGGTAAATTTTAATTCATATCGTCTAGAGACAGATGCTTACCGCAAAAACAGATTATTTCGTTTTTAGAATAGTTTAAAATATTAATTTTTACTTTACCATACAGGGTATGGTCAAGTATTGTAATCGTGCATGAAAAAAGTGGGTTTTTCCTTCTTTTTTTCAAAATATCTAAAAAACTGCTCAAACTATTTCGATTAAAAAAATTGAGCGAAATCATGGCATTTCTACAAAAAGCTCTCATAAGCGAACATCGAAAAAATTACATTTTTCGAGATAATAATTGTTTTGTCAAAATGTCTGTTAGTTAATCTGTGCGTTACCAAATTTGTGGACGAGCTAGCTCAAAAAATAGTGTGAATATCGAAACTAAATTTCATACGTAGTTTTGGTCCAGTGAGATTAAGAGCTGATTAGATTTTGGTGCATATCGACCCAAAAATAAGGGGGTCGAGGGGGGTTAAAAATAAAAATCTAGCTCGTTTGAGCAAACTCAACCAAATTTTGTATACATAATCAGTGGACCCCCAGAAGCCTAAAAATGCAAAAAACTAACCGCCCGAAGTGTGTGGGGGAGGGGGGGGGGCAAAAAATGAAAATCTTGGCCATTTACCAAACTCAACCAAATTTTGTATACATAATCAGTGGGACACCAGAAGTCTAAAAATGCAAAAACTAACCGCCCGAAATGGGGGGGGGGGGGGGTCGAAAAATGAAAATCTTTGCCATTTACCAAACTCAACAAAATTTTGTATACATAATCAGTGGGTCCCAGGAGTCTAAAAATGCAAAAACTCACCCCCCCCCTACATGATTATAAATAATTTTATTAAATATTAAATATAAGTGAGGGGCCAGGTTGCATGGTAAAGTCAAGTGGATGTGCCACATCAGAACACGTCATTTTATTACTTTAACAAAGAATGAATGAAAGCTCAGTTGTTAAAAATACATTTTTAAAAGCATCAACTAGATATAATTATAGATATTCTTGTGAAAATTATTTAGATACAGATACAAACTTTTCAAATCATCTATCTTTAGATGTTTATTTATTTTTGATTATAATTACTCCAATCAGATTTATAAAATTCCAACCTGAATCTCCCATACACAAAGGGTACCCCGAATATGAATTCATTATTTTTAAAACTTTATTCACTCTAAGTTCAACGATTATGTTTTAATATACACAGATGGCTCAAAGAATTTATCTTTCGTTGGTTCAGCTCTTTGGTGTCCCAATAAGGAATATAGTCAAGTTTTTAAACTGCCACCTGAAACTTCCATCTACTCAGCTGAATGCTTCGCCGTATTAAAGGCTTTGCACTATATTAAAAATATTCCTGAATTTACCAAGGTCTTGATATGTACAGACTCATTAAGTATTTTGAAAGCTATCAACGGCTTTCCAATTAATAAAAATCCATCTTATCTCATCCTGGAGATTATTGATGAAATTAATAAACTTAGAACACAAAGTCGTAATATCGCCATGCTGTGGATTCCTAGCCATAGCGGCATAATAGGAAATGAGAAAGTAGACAGGCTCGCTGCATCAAGTGTGACAGAAAGAACTCAATATTCACTAGAATTGTCCCCCGGTGAAGTCCGTTCCTTATTAAAAAAAATAATCTACAAGGAATGGCAGAATATTTGGTCAACATCAAGCGCAGAAAAGGGCAGGCATTTCTTCGGGATATGTCCAAAAATCCCTGTGCAGCCCTGGTTTGAGAAATCGAAACTATGTAGAAAAGTGATTGTGCACATAATCCGACTTAGAATAGGCCATGCAACTACACCTGCATATCTACATAGAATCGGTCGGAGGGATAATCCTTACTGCTTGTGCGATAATGTGTCTTACGGAGATATAAGCCATGCTCTTTTAGGCTGTGAGCTTCGGAGGCATAAAATAGACCGACTATTTTTTAAAATTAGAAAAGAAATTGAGTTCCCCACTTATGCAGGGGTCCTCTTAGCTTCTCTCTCTGACGGGGGCATACTGGCAGAAACAGTCATCAAACACATAATTTCAATTGGGTTCGAACTATAATTAAACATATTTTTGCTAGATATCATCCTTTCTTGACTCGGATATTTTAATTAATTTATCTATTAGCATTTTTATCTAGATATATAGCTTATAAAAAATGTATAGGTTCCATCACATAGTCAATTTTTACTATATATTAATTTTTCTAGTGGTGTTAGACTAGGTAACTTGTTAAAACAAGTCTTCTGTTTTATCCCTCATTGAAGGGACTTATGAACAAGTACGTTCTTTATTGCTCTATATTCGTCGGCCATTCGTGATGCCCTTTGGCTGGTTGCGGAGGGATCGGTTTGGGATGCTCTGCTTGCCCTACTGTGCCCCCGAGCGGCCCGCCTTAGGGATCAGCATTTGAGGGCTGGCGAATTTATGGAAATATGAACGAATACGATCGGCTGGCTAAATGGGCATCTATGTTCCCGAGGCCAATATAAAAAAAAAAAAAAAAAAGATGTTTATTTTGTTTTTACAAAATATCTAAAGGTACATATGCAGATGAAAAAATTCAGATTCTATATAGATAATATATTATAAGTGAAAAAATTTCTTTATGAAAAACAGGTAAACTGGCTTGTAGTTATATAAGAACAAAGTTTTCAGGAAGTCAAAATAAAGAAAAAATATCTTCAAATAAGTCAACGTTTACATTTATTTTAAAATCTTCTTCAGGAATTCAGATTGTTACTACATAGGATGTACATGTATTTAATCATTATCAAGAACTTTTTTGTTCAGGAAGAATGGTGTAGGTTCTAGGCGAGGGGTGATTGGAAGTAGGTGTACACCTCTTTGAAGTATTTTGGAAGTACTTGGAAATATTTGGAAGTACTTGAAAATATTTGGAAGTACAAGTGGAAGTAGGTGTACAGCATATTAGGTTGAGGTTCACCCCTCGGTTCTAGGTGAAACATATTTAATAAAATTTAAATTTAAAAATATATTTGCACGAAATTTTCTCTGGAGAGAGACGCACTGGTAGAACTTTTAATTGAAAGTAATAGAAGCCAGCCCATGGGTAGTGAGAAAAGAAAAAAATTAACATATATCAAATAAGGTGTAATTTATTGGATTCCTTTCCTTTCAAACCGACGTTTCAAAATGTTTTCCTTCTTTTTCTTAATTTGTATATATATATATAAATCAATCTGTGTTGGTTCTTTCCAATGAACTTCGACACAGTTTATCCGATGGTGAGATGAAATTTGAACACATATTTATCACGTCTATAGGATAGTGATGATATAGTTTCATCAATTTAAAATAAATTTCATTTTTCAATTTTATTCAAAGGCCACAAATTTTATTCAAAGCTCTAAAAGGGTCATGAAATAATGAAAAAGGTTAAAATGGTCAGTCGACAAACAAAGAACCCTTCTTCACAAAGGAAGTTAGCATTTTTTTTTCATTTTCTTTTTTTTAAAGTTTGAAAATATTTACAGAGAGATTACTCATAAAAAAATGGACACGTTGTAAATGTATAGCTAT